>JASDQU010421803.1:0-10155 GCA_032191745.1 Picea mariana
CTTTAACCAAACTGTGGTATAGAAAGTAAGGTAAATTGATTGGAGTTTTGCCTGAAAAATGATCCATCAATTTAAAATGATACATCATTAGCTTGTCGTATCTACCTTCAGATGTGATATATAACTGAATACCTTTGAATAGGTGTTGCCACTCTTCGTCCAGGTATGAGACTAGCATTCCTTTAGCCCAATCTTTGTGTTTGTATCCATCCTTCAGATAGAACTTGAAATCATGCTTTTTCAGAGCCATGCTTTTGAACCATTTTTGCCCAATCATAGGTAACCCTGTAGCTTCTACAATAAACTTCTCGTTCACCCTGATTTCTACAGAACCCACCTGAGCTTTGTTACCATCGAATGACATTGCAAAAGCCTCAGCTGTGGCTTGATGACACCCACTCTGCAATCTATTCACGAACTCCATGCAACCTGCATTTGAAAAACATCTTTGAGGCTCGGGATGCGATTCCAGAAAAGATAAATTGCTGAGTTCTCGTTTTAACAAGAAGCCACCGTGTTTTTTCATCGTTTTACAACTCTGTCACTCGGCCACTGTGATTTCTGTAACCTTTTTGGTTAAACCCTTGTCCTGTGCTGCTGAAAGCAGTCTCGACTTCTTCTCTGTGTTGGGTGAAATGCGAACCTCGGGCGTACTCTGGTAACAACCTGTGAAAAACCACACCGACTTTACCTGATTTGATGGTGTCAGACCCTCTGAACGTCATCTATACCTGCGTCGCTGGATGTGAACTTTCCATTTCTGGTATGATGATAGTTGCGCACCGGTTCTGAAAAGATTTCAAATTTCTGTCATATCCTGTTATACAAGCTTAATCTGCCATGATTGCTTGCTTCGACCAGTGCATGTCTCAGATCTTGTTGTGACGTGGGGGTGATCACCTCATAATTTCATGCATGCGTGGATAATGAGCACGTGATTCGCGCTTCATGTAGTTACGGAGTTTGGAGAACATTCCTACCATCACGCTCVCTTKSMACTTTCACCAGYRCVCGTAATCTYCYRAAAACCMTGTTAGCTGYGGAAAGTGAACACTTTCCAYAGCGCACCGTTTGATAGGAAATTCACTTTAGCTGCGGAAAGCAAAACAACGTACCACACCATTTGAAAAACGTTTCTTAGCGCGAAAGTAAGTACACTCCGTATCGTGCCACGTGCGAACTGTTTGTTGAGCTTTTCGTGCCTCGTTACTTTCCACAGCATTTCGACCTGATGAAACAACGCCATTAGCTGCTGAAAGCTATCGCTTTCCACAGTGCACAAGGGGCCCTTTAACATGATGTTAGATGTTGAAAGTAAACATTCACATTTCGAAATAGAAGACTTTATGGATCGAATATTTCCTAAGACACACCAAAACCAAAATTTTTCTCAACTGTAAAAACTGAAAAATGACTTGAAGATACTACTGAAAGCTATGATATCCACCCAAAACTCGGCCGAAGGGACGGTTTCATTTTGGGAGTTAACACCTCCAAAGTGGTCACTTGATGAATATGCACCTATTTTTATCGGCATATGTTGAAGGATGTGGGCAAAATTCTCCATCATTTCATCCCTCTGTCGCGTGAGAGCTTGCTCAAGCAACAAATTGATAGAATCATCTACTCCGTCATTTTTCTTTTCTTCCGCCATTGAGGGTTTCTTGGGTGTGCGAGAGCAATTGTCCTCAAGAAAGAAAAAATGGAGACCCAAATTTCTATACTCAGACCTCGTCAGGGACATGCACTGAAAAAAATGATCAAGAATAGTCTGCTCTGATACCACTGATCCAGATTATTTTTGGCACGAAATGAGATCAGAGATATAATAAAGAAATGCATAGAGATATCAGAGATATTCAATAATATAACAGAAATATATCAGAGATGCAACCATAAACACAGAGATACAGTAATACACAATTTCTATTAATGAAAGAAATGTACAAAGACTGTAAAAATATAGAGTGAAAGATTCGCTAGAATGGTGGTAGCTTATCTCTGAGAAAATATGTGACAGCTACTCACCTTCACAAGAAGATGCTTACAATGAGGCTCTGAAGGCCTTTTTACAATAAACAGGAATACCAAAAACCTTAGACATCCAAAAACCTAACCCTAGGAGATGAAGCGCCAAAAGTCATGTGGGCCCCGTTTGGGTAAGTTAGTACATCAACTTCCCAGGGTCGTAACTTTTGCATACGATCTTCATTTTAGGTGTATGATAGCTTGTTGGAAAGGTATCGTCGAGGAGATTCATTTTGGGGGCTCAATCATGTATTTGGCTATCATTTAGAACCTCTATCTTGAAAATCCTTCATTTAGGCCCTCAAAATGGCCCTGGAAGTTAAAACCTGCTAAAAATAGTAAATTGCCAGAATTGCCAGAAAACTATTTTGAGCCAGTCAAAAAAGGTGGGTGGCCACCGATACTCACCTGGATAAATCTCCCCCCTCCCCCTCCACCTCCACCACCTGCATCTCCCCCCAACATGCCTCGGGAGCGCGAAAAATCTAAGAAGGGTGTCCGCAACAGTGGCACCCTCTCTCGAAGAAATAAGATCACCCCCTCTCAAAGGGCATTCGTTGCCCACTTTTCCAGTCCACGACACACCATCCAGAGACTAAAGTTGACTCCCCTCTATGGAGCCTCTTCGGTAAAATTGGAGACCACCACCTCCACTGCTCATCACCTCACTTCTCCCCCATCGCTCCATAATCTATGCAAGGTAAAAGAGGAGGCACCACCCTTGGGTATATGCCCTCCTCTAGCCACCAACCTCCTCGCCCCTCCCATAGTTAATCCAAGCGACCCCTATTATGGAGACCCAAGGGTGGTGCCTCCTCTTTTACCTTGCATAGATTATGGAGCCTCTTCGGTAAAATTGGAGACCACCACCTCCACTGCTCATCACCTCACTTCTCCCCCATCGCTCCATAATCTATGCAAGGTAAAAGAGGAGGCACCACCCTTGGGTATATGCCCTCCTCTAGCCACCAACCTCCTCGCCCCTCCCATAGTTAATCCAAGCGACCCCTATTATGGAGATGGTAACTGCTAAGCAGAGGAGGAGATCCCTCCAAGATGCCAGCTGGAGATTCAAGTAGGAACAACCAAAGGCACTGCCATAGAGGATGACAGTGCAACAGGCAAAGAGGACGAATACTAGACATAAGACTTCTCCAATTGCCATGTGGAGGAGCACCTCAACCTCCTCTTCGAGATCAGACATAAGAAAAAGGACCAGGTGCTCTCTCAACGAATCCTTAGCCAATGGATGGACATCCTATTCAAGGCATTTTAGGATGCTCTTGTGCATACCAAATGCCCGACTTGCAGACAACGATTCACCCCAGCTTAAAACATACATGGTCAACCCGACCTGGGCGAGGATTGAAGCTTCTAGGTTTCAGTTTTTTTCTGTCTAATTTAGTTGTAGAATCATCAGCCTAGCTTTCTTTTCTTATTATATTTACATACTCTCAGTCATGGAATCTCTGCTTATAGATTGCCTAAGATGAAAGCGATAGTATTGGGTTTGTATATTTTTGCTTACGAAGACACACTGCAATTTTGGTGTAAAAACTCAGAAGGACATGTCAAACGACCACCTATATCGGTTTCCCTCTTATGGATCCTCATGCATAATGAGGGATGGGGGTTAAACCATCCATCTGTGGGGTCCTGACACCTGACCACCACGAGGGAGATTGGGCCACACACAACCTCGCCTAAAAGGAAAAAAAGGCAGGAGGAGTGTGCGATCACGGGCAGATGCGAGGGAGGAAGAACTCTGGAAAAATATGCAAAGTGGGTGATAGCGAAGAAGAAGGAGAGTAACCTTCGTTCTCGGTCACTGGTAGACAGAGACACAGTCTTGCAGTATCGTGGTCTCAGCTCGGGGGTGGCTAGTGGTAAATCTGTTGGGAGTCGATGAGCCTATGGTTGGGTGGAAACGAGCACACCTCTCAGCAGTTGCATCACCTCTGGTGTTTTTCTTATAAGTGTTTTGTCTCTGGCATCTTGAAATATATATATATTCTGACATTTATGCTCATAATCTGTGAAATTGTGAATGATTTTAGTGCAAGAATGTCTGTATGGTGTTTTGATCAGTACTGGTAGTTGCATGTTTATAATGGAAAGACTACGTATGGCTTATGTTTTCATAAATCACTATTTATATGCATACTGATCTAATTCAGACTTCACGTCTGGTTCTCGAGAGAGAGATACCCTTATCTACCTTAGATATTACCCTGGGTAAACCTCCCCATAGAGATACCCTCCTTAAAAAGCCCATCAAGAACCTGGAAAGAGGATGTGAAGGCACAAGGCCTTAGTAACCCTGCACAAGGAGGAACGGTCCTCTTGAAATCCCGAGATGGTTGTGTAGGGATAAGTATCGTTTGACGGGCGAGATACTGTCGAAAGATCTACGGTCCTTCACAGCCGTTATATTGGAAGGAGAAGATGGGGTGTTAAATGCCTCAACACCTTTTTTCTTTGTTTTCACGAGTAGAATTAAAGGCATAGCTCAGGAGAGGTAGTGCAGTTATGCATAGGCTCCCTGTAAAGCAAGTAGAGACTGAGACCCACTCGAGTTATAGACTTGATGAAGGAGAGCAATAGATGTGTTGAAGACCCTTTTAAGAGTCAAACCCAGGAGAAAGAGCGCAAAGCTCCCAAGTCCCTCATAGTTGACGAAGCTCAGGACAGATAGACCTGGTCAGATACACAGACCCTGTAGGAATTCACAGAGTTCGAGGAAACCTTTCACGGATTCAGAGTAGAGAAGCCCGAGAGGGATAGTGTCGTTTTTTGCATGGAGCCATAGCTGCGAAGGTTGCAGAGGAGAAGCAAAGGCCGAAACCTTCGATACTTAAGAAATCTTCCAAGGAGAAGAAAGAGAAGTGCATGCTCAAGGAAGAGATACAACTGTCGTTAGATTAGCTGGAGAGAAATAGATCTGGGTCGTCGAAAATGTATGTCCAAACACACACAGAGGAGAGAAGAAATGGACAACAGAGACACTTTGAGATAGAAGTGGTGAATAGTCGATATCCGTTGGATCTTGCAGAGCTACAAGGCGAATAGGGTTGGTGCAGTCCGGAAGAGATCCGAGTTCGAGATCTCGCGTCTCGGAGTTTCGCAAGAAGAGACCGCAAGGGTTGGGTGCTTCAACCCACGAAGTCACAAAGTGCCGAGAGCCAAGGCTCATGAGAACACATGGTACATCCATCAAGTGGGGCCCGCATGGCCGACGAGTGGACACGCGTCGCCTGGGAAGGAGTCAACATTCTGTTGACTTCTCGCATCTCGGAGGTTCGCGAGGTAGGAGCATGAAGGCTCAACACCCCAACTTGCGAGGTGGCGAGATGCGAGAAGTGCAAGAATGAAGTCAAACCATTGTTGACTTTTGCGTCTCGGAGGTTCGCGAGGTAGGAGCACGAAGGTTCGACGCCCCAACCCGCAAGGTGGCGAGATGCGAGAAGTGTGAGAAGGAAGTCAAACCATCGTTGACTTTCGCGTCTCGGAGGTTCATGAGGTAGGAGCACGAAGGTTCGACGCCCCAACTCATGAGGTGGTGAGATGAGAGAAGTGCAAGAAGGAAGTCAAACCATCGCTGACTTTTGCGTCTCGGAGGTTCACGAGGTAGGAGCATGAAGGCTCAATGCCCCAACTCGCGAGGTGGCGAGATGCGAGAAGTGCGAGAAGGAAGTCAAACCATCGCTGACTTTCGCATCTTGAAGGTTCGCGAGGTAGGAGCATGAAGGTTCGGCGCCCCAACTCGCGAGGTGGCGAGATGCGAGAAGTGCGAAAAGGAATTCAAACCATCGCTGACTTTCGCATCTCAGAGGTTCGCGAGGTAGGAGCACAAAGGCTCGATGCCCCAACTCGCAAGGTGGCGAGATGCAAGAAGTGCGAGAAGGAAGTCAAACCATCACTAACTTTCGCATCTCGGAGGTTTGCGAGGTAGGAACATGAAGGCTTGACACCCCAACTTGCAAGGTGGCAAGATGCGAGAAGTGCGAAAATGAAGTCAAACCATCGCTGACTTTTGAGGTTTATCAAAGTCGAAAAAATCGTCACTCTAGTAGTGCGGTGTCGCGAAGAGCGAAAGGACGCCATACTGGTTAGGCCGTGGCCATAACCACCGATCAGATGAGTGTGTTTAAGGGATGGCAGGGTTTGTATCAGGTCCCATAGGGACTCGAGGAATTCTATTCTTCGGAGAAAAGAAGAAAAGGGGTGACAAGCTTTAATTTTCGTAGTGGGTATGTGACAACCTAATTGTTTGAAATTACACATAATTACTAAAGGAATGATATCATGTAATATATATATATATAATTAAATAAATAAACAAAAGATATTATGCAAAAATTGAAACAAATTAAAATGTTAAATTCAAAAAAATAATGTAAGGAAATACCTGGAACAATCATTGTCAACATTATGTGCTCCCTCTTTATTGACGTCCAAGGAGAAATGTTATTGTTGATAACAAAAATATGACACACTGAGTAAATAGACCTAATCTCTCCGAATGGATTAACACCGTCAGCTGCCAATGAAAGCCTAACATTACGAGGTTCATCTTTGAAATCTGCCCATTTTTCCTCAATTTCACTAAATGAAGAACCATTGGCAGGCATTCGAAGAACACCATCTTCACTTATGTTACATGCATGGTAATCCATAAATTGTGCTATGCTTTCACACCTGAACAATCCCTGCAAACGTGGAATTATGCGAATATGACGAAGAACCTTTCAAGGCACCCTTTTTGTTACTTGATAGGTTCGATATCTACGGATAAGACATTGAAGACATTCGGTTTTCGAAGCATGTTGTTGATAATATATAATATGGTCATTAGGACATGCATCTATAGTTTGATAATCCATTCCAATGTCTTTCATAATGGCATGCAAACCTCAATATGTGCGAGGTAAAATATTTGACGATGGTAACAAAAATTCACCTAACAATCTACAACATAACAAACAACTATTTAATGTAAGAATATTAATCGTACAAAATGAATTCTGATTTTACACATTAATTAACACTAGAAACAAATATAAAAAAATCAACATTTATGTACAGTATGAGATGAAACATATTACATACCTTAGTACCTGTGTCATACAAGTGTTTGAAAAATTATTCATAACTTTTAAGTTCACCAGCAACAATGTAGTGGAGAGAATATTTTCTCTTGACCCTTCATAAAGTTGTTTATTTGCCTTTTTTAATAGAGGTTCATCATAAATACCAGCATTTCCCCCATCCTCATCTGGCTGCGAAAAAAAATCTTGGATCATTTGATTTGTCCCATCATCTTCTTCCATGGGATCATTAACTTGATTTGTCCTATCATCTTCTTCCATGAGATCCTCATTTGCTTGGTCATGATGATGTTCCTCAGCTTTTACAACATCATTTCTACTAATACTTGGTGCAATATTCTGCAGAAAGTTAGAGGGCAACTCTAACTTTATAATTACAAACAATCATGCAAAATTAGTGTATACTATAACAAACATTCAAACAATATATATTCATATATATAATTTTATATAAAATTGACAAAATAAAAAAAGATAATGAATATATAGCTAATTACCATGGGACGATATTCATTCGATCCACCATCAATGTGACCATATTTTCTACAATGTTTTGTAGCTGTTGCTATTAAAATTCTTACGGGATGTCCGAGACAACATTTTTTACAAGGGCAATAACATCTACCATCACACTTTTCACCTGCTTTACTTTTTTCCCCACCTCTAACAACATTCTGTGACATTTTTCTGCACAAAAATACCCTTTTGGAACTGTCGTTGTTATAGCAAGATTGTCGCAACATCTTTAAATCGTCAAATATTTATAGGCCAATTTTAGGTCACTATCGTCGCCATTGCGATGATAATGACCTAAAAATATATTTTTTTTTCCACCTATTTATTTTAGGTCATTTTCAACGGTAAAGTTTGAGTACATTATTATGGTCAACATTCATCGCTTATGCGACGGACTATCTACAGTCATCGCTTATGAGACAAACATTGACCATTATAATTCAGTCAAACTGTAGGTGTCGAGATTGCGACCAACACGAGGTAGATTTAGAAAAAAATAACTTTTTCTCTTGCATGTTGCAACGAAAGAGTACTTTCGTTGCAAGTGGTCGTCGCTTATTTTTCAATATGTAGTAGTGGACCAGAGGCTTCCATCATACCCGGAGGATGTCCAGAAGGAAGATCATCTGCCATCATAGATGGAGAACGCTATGCAATTGGACCGCACACCAGTTCAGGAGGAGCTGCCTCCTCCTGGGGACACGATATTTCACGCCTTTTGCATGGTCGCGTCGCCGCACGACAACCCATATCTGTGATCTCTGTTGTTTTGTCATGTGCATGCTGAATTTTCATGCATTTGTCCATGGTTATTATAATTAGGCTATCTACACTTTCCACAGTTCTAGTGCCCACCCTTACGGGCCAGAATGTTGAACTCTTTTTGCATCAGTGACAATCTACACTTAAGTTATGAAGTGGTTTGGCTAGCTGAGTTGGTTTTCCCTCAGGGCACCTCAGTTTTTACATCTTGAAACCATGGAAATTCTTTGTACTCCTTCATTTTGACAGACTTTTATACAATCTTACTTATAAAAAAAAATATTGAATAAAATTAAAAAAATGGTTTATACTATTCATTAACTAAGACATGTTATAGCATTATATGAATTACTTTAAATCTCCATACAACGTTATAATATTCTATAAATTTCTCTATGTCATGTATATCACGGAATTGTTAGCTGCAAAATGTATATCACATAAAATATTGGACATGAAAAGTGTGAACCGAGGACTCTGCCAACCCGCAACTCCGTAATTGTTCAGTACAAAATGTATGAAGTTTTATAACATTATACAAATTACTATAAATCTTTGTACAGAGTTATTATCTTCTATAAATTACTGTCTCATGTACATGAAAGAATTGTTGGGTGCAAAATTCCTATTGTATGCTAATTTTTTGGTCTTCAACGACGTTGATGTAATTTCCAGAGATATGTAACAGACATTATTTATTTTATAATAAGTTTGTATAGTTCGCAAGCCCGCTTGTCAATTTGTATAGGGAACGAAACAACAGAGGCCCATTTTTGAAACCGACAGCCCGAGAACCCGCGATCCAAAAACTGGCTAAGTATGGAATGACCGCTCCATCCATGCTCTGTAAAATGTGTGCAAAGAAAACCAATTCGATAATGCTATATCTTTTTTGTCCAAGAAAAGCCTTAGTTTTAAAGAAAAATAGTTCGACAATGCTAATTTTTTGGTGTTTTTCTCCATGAACCTATGTAACAGACCTTATTACTATTCTATTGTATAACTAACATTATTAATTTCTCATCAATTTCTATAGTCCACCACTCCGCCTGTCATTTTGTATATCGCGGAACCGTCGGTGCTATTTGTAAACCACAAAACATAAGAGGCCCAACTTTGAACCCGCCACCCAGAGAACCCGCAATCCAAAAACTAGCTGAGTATGCAATGATGGCTACGTGCATGGTTTATAAAATCTCATCCTCATACTTTATAAAAGTACAAATTTCGTATGTATAAATCTAAATATATACTTTATACAAGTACATATTTCGTATGTATAAAAGTACATATTTCATATGTATAAAACTATATATTTACTTTACTATGTTCACATCTACTTCAACTCTCTACAACACTTATTATACCTGCCAATAGGCATGGTATATAGCTTTGAGTTAGGCTTGACTTTCTATTAGTTCATGGTTGACCATAAAATATACATCCCTTTATCCAAAGTTTTAAAAAATAATTATTTATTTTAAATTTTAAATCTCATTTATGTGATCTCTTATTGGCCAAAAACTTTGAAGTCTTATTGCTACTTTCACTTCCCCCAATGTAATTGTAATAAATATTTCTTGTTTTTTTATATATATTGTCAAAAGTTGGGGCCCATCTTGTTAAATAAATAACTCTTTCTTTTTTGGCATGGATATGCATTTTTTTTTTTTGTTCTCATTTAATGGGTACCATTTTCCTAGGCACAATTAAATAAAATAAAATAATATTTTGTAGGTAG
>JASDQU010421807.1:0-10194 GCA_032191745.1 Picea mariana
AGAATACAGACTCAATACTGCTCTCAACAACAACAATAATCAACCATGAACAACAATCAACACTAACTAATGAACAACGAAAATAATAATATGAATGAATCCCCTTCCATGTCTTCTAAACCTTTATTTATACATTACATGACTCTCAGACAACCTTAGACCGAAGTCTAGGTGTCAGAACCCGAGGTCCACTTGACCCGTGTTTTCAAGGCTTCGCCAGCATGTTCCTCCTTCTTTTCCGCGAGGTGTTCCAACGCACCCATTGGTGTCTTTTTCCGCTTGTTGATTTGTCCATGGTTCATCTTCTTTGATGCTTTATCTTCCTTGATCTTATCTTCCAATGGCTAGCTTTTCCTTTACTTCTCTCCTTCTTTTCTGCCACTTCGACCCCTACTCGGTTTATGTGCCTTCCATGCAATTCATACTTCGCCTTTCTTTCTTAATTTTTGCTTCCTTACATAACCAAGGGCCAACATGCCCCCAACACTCATATGTGACTCGTCCCGAGTCACTGCAATATTGAACCTTTTGTATCAATTTGACTGCATACTATGCGAAGCAGCCTGTGCTTCTTGCTTTGTCCCTCCCTATATTGTGCAGACTGTCTTTTCTGTGTCTGGTACCCAGTTCCAATTGCACATGGTACCTAGACCCTTCTTCCTTTGATTTTATTGAGAGATGAGAGGCAGTTGATTGTCCCAATACAGCTTCAACTGTCTCCTATTTACCAAGCCTTCTTTTCATTCTCCATTAAGGGTCTTCAACTGCGCAGCTTCTCCTTATGTAACATTGGAAACCTCGAATGTCCCTAGCCAATGTGTCCTGAACTTCCCTAGATGCTTCATGAACTTGATTTCATATAACAATACCAATTATCCTTACTTAAATGCTTTCTTCTTGATATGTTTTTCATGGTAAGCCTTCTCTCGGTCCTTTTGTACCTGCTGATGAAATCCCACAATAAACCTGTCTTCCTTTAGTCCCAGCAACTACACAAGCCTGTCTTGAACAACGTCGGTGTCATCCATGCCTGTGCATGTTGCGATTCTTAAACTAGGAACCAAGTATTCCATCGGTACTATTGCTTCCAAGCCATAAACTAACTTGAATGGGGTCTGCGTTGTTAAATTTTTGCAAGTGGTTTTGTAAGCCCATAACATTGCTGGAATTCTTAAATCCCAATCATCTTTGTTAATACTACAAATCTTAGTCAGCACTGTCTCCAAGATCTTATTGAAATCTTCGACTGTACCATTCGCCTATGGGTGGTATGGTGTGATATTCTGATGGTGAACTTCGAACTCCTGAGTCAAGGATTCAATAGTTTTGTTGATGAAGTGTGTGCCTTGATCACTCATGAGGATCTTCGGGTACCCAAATCCGGTTATAATATCCTCAAAGATGAATTGCTCAGTTGTAGTTGTACTACAGTCCTTAACTTCTCTTGCTTTTGCCCATCTGGTCAAATACTTTGTAGCAGTGATAATGTATCTAGCTCCTTTGCACTTTCCTGGTGGGTTGATAGGTCCCACAAAGTCAATAGCCCATTTCTCAAATACTTGTAATGTTAATTGTGGTGTTAAAGGCATCTCATCCCTTCTAGAAGGCTTCCCTACTCTTTGACACACATCGCAGGCTCTGTAGTATTCCTTAGCATCCTTATGTAAAGTAGGCCACTAGAGGCCAGCTCTTAGAATCTTTTGCATTGTTGCTTTTGCTGCATAGTGTCCTCCTGCGATGCCTTCATGTGCTTCTTCAAGAATCAATGATATTTATTCCTCCATAACACATCTACTCAGAATCTCATCTAGTCCCATCTTATATAACTGTCCAGCTATAAGTTGAAAGTCAGCAGCGCAGACTACCAATTGTTTCTTCTAAATGATTGTGTACTCACGAGGTGCCATTCCTATGGAAAGGAACTGAACTATCTCGGCGAAGTGATCACCGACTTTTCTGATGGCCAATAACTATGCATCTGGTAGTGTATCCTCTAGACTGGTAGTTTCATCTCCATGTTCTAGCCTAGATAAGTGGTCGGGTCCCTTATTCATTCTTCCTGGCATGACCACAATCTCAAAGTCATACTCCTGGAATAATAGTAGCCATCTACATATTCTTCCCCCCAACACTGGCTTGTTGACTAAGTATTTCAATGCAGAATGATCAGTGAACATCTTAAAATGTCCTCACAGCAAATAGTGTCGAAACTTCTGCAACGCATATACCATAGCCAAGCCTTCTCTTTTAGTGGTAGTATAATTATTTTCAACTGCGGAAAGCTTCCTTCTAGCAAAGGCTATAGGGTGGTCAATGTCTCCTGCACGTGGCTGTGCCAAGACTGCTCCTAATGCAATAGACGAAGCATCAACATGAACATTGAACTCCTTACTCCAATCTGGAAAAACCAAGATAAGCGTGGTAACCATTTTCTTCTTTAGTGTGTTGAAGCTCTGTTGGCATTCTTCTGTCCATTGGAAATTACTATCTTTCTTTAATAGCTTCTCCATGGGTGTTGTTATATGTACATAACCCTTAATAAACTTCTTATAGTATACAATGTGTCCCAGTGCAGTGCGTAGCTGTCTAACCGAAGTAGAGGGGGGTAGATCGACAATGATATCAACCTTGGAAGGATCTACCAACAATCCCTGCTTACACACAATATGCCCTAGCAGCACTCCAAAGGGTGAAAAGAAAATGCACTTTTTCAAATTCAGGGCAATCTGGCATTGCCTGCACTTATCTAACATCAATCTCAAACATTCAATAAGATCTTTCATTAGGCTAAAGATAGTCCAATCATCAAAGTATCCTTCCAAGAACTTGTGTAAAAAGTTCTTAAATGCTTCGACCACCACCCTGGAGAAGATGGTTGGTGCATTCTTCAAGCCAAAAGACATCACAGTGTACTGAAAATAACCCCATTATGTTGCAGATGTGGTCTTATGTCAATCTTCCTTAGCAATTCAGATCCGGTGATATCCTGAAAATCCATTTATGAATGAGTAGACCTCATGTCCTCCTACATTATCTAGAACCTTATCAGTAAAAGGTGTAGGGAATGGATCATGTAGACATGCATCATTCAGCTTCCTTAGATATACACAGATTCTGATTTCTCCTGACTTCTTATCCTGGACCACCATAAGGCTAATCCATTCAAATTCCTCAACCGGTTATATGATTCATGCTTCCAACATTCTATCTAATTCAATCCTAACTTTTTTCTTATACTTGGGATTCAGTCTGTAAGGTCTCTGCTTGATAGGTCTTGCATCTTCTCTCAAAGGGATCTTCATTTCTCCCATGGGCCCTTTAATGTCCTTCATGTCTATGAAATTGGTTGGAAACAAGTCCTGATATTCATGCAATAATTTTGTAATCTTCCTAATTGTAGCATCATCCCAATAGTCTCCCACATTTGCTAACTTAGGTGTTTTCTCTGTTCCAATGTTAACCTTCTTAATTTTAATAAGCTGCCCAACGAAAGGTAATTCAATCCCAGGCCCTTCTATGTATCTTTGTCCTTCAGTTTCTAAAATGTTTACATCCCTTGGGTCATCATCCTCGTCGGCATTAATATTGTAGCAATCTTGTAACTACTGAAGAGGCGTAGTCCATTCATCTTTTTCTTGGTCAAGAGGAGGCTTAGGTGCCTCCTCAAAGACCTTTTGTCTTATGATTTGTAAATCTTGATCTATTGTGGGGTACTGACTTTCAAATAAAAATGTAGCTATAAAGTTCTGATTCATACCATACCAATCTGTGGTGACGAAGCGCGGTTCTGCTTGAAGATACCAGTTGAGAGGCATAGTGTCCAAGGTGTTAATAAACTTATGCACCCACTGTTCTTTAGGAATGTTGCTCCAGGCTTCCTCACAACTTCGCACATGGTCCTTAGGACATCGTTGACCTATGTAACGAACTTCACATCCTTCAGCTTGGTCTGAAAAGTGCAGTGTCAATAAGGTGCGACATTGTACCCACTCCACGATAGTCTTTTTATGTGTTCCCCACCATCTAGCTAGTGTAGCTTTCAAGGCTTCATCCAGTGCCAACATCCTCTATTATATTGGTACATTTTTTTCAAATTCAACTAGAAATGTCTCTAAATGATTCAAGCCATCAAATGTTGGAAGATTACTTACTTCTATGCCAATCCAGTGAACTACTCTGGTCAATCTGGCACATCTCCACGCAAAGACTTCATACATTTTGTTTTTTCAGTTTTCCAATGCTTCCTCTGAATCTGATGAACATGCACTTTCACTTCGCCGACTTAGATTTCCATCTGATGTAGGATTAATGTAATCTTGTTGTCTTGCTGACAGCTTATATATGTTCTCTAGCTCATATGCGCGGTCTTCTTCCCTGATGGGTTCTGTGTATCTGCAAACTTCATCCGGGTCCAGAGGTGTAATGAATTTAAGGCCATTACCTTTGAATGTCATTATTCTCTTCTTTAGGTCAACAACAATCGAATTGTTGAAATCCCAATCAATTCCTAACAGGGTATGATAAGGACAACTATCATCAACAATCTCAATCACTTTGAAGTCTGCAAATGTCCTTACCCCATCGATGTCTATAGGGACATGCTCTAGTCTTCCAAAGGGTCTCACTGCCTGCTAATTAGCCATCCTAAGTCTGATAGGAGAGTAAATAAATCTAGTTTTTCCCATCAGTGCCCAAGTCTGCTTCATCATAACATTTACTTTTCATCCTAAGTCGAGGACCACATAGTCCACGTCATAGTCTCCAATCTGAGCACTAAGGTGTAATTCCTTGTTTGTCCTTTCACAACTCTACTCAGCATAGGATCTATTCTTCCAATTTCATATTGTCTTACCAGGTGTTGTAGCTCTTGCATAGCTTTTTCATCTTTAATCAAATTGATACAAGTGTATAAGAAGTCCATGAGCTTGCTTACCTCTTTTCTTTGTTTATCTAAGACAAAACGATCAAATGTTGGTGGCATTTCACATTCCTTTATTTCTGGTTGTGCCCTAGATTAACAAGCTTGTTCTCCTACAAATTCTTTCATTGCTTCTTCAAAAGTATGCCTCTCTCTCCTTAGATCAGACAATTGTGCCTTCTTTGTAGCTCTTTTGATCCCTGATCCTTCTTTAGTCTTTCATGGAGTCACCCCATATTCTCCTATAACAATGCTTCCTTTAGTAATAACAACAACTCTAGGGTCCTCACCGTGAGGTTCTGATGATATTAATTGGACTTGTTGGTTTCCTCCTCGTATCTCCTAGAGTTTGGCCAAAAATATTGGGCAATTTTGATGACATGATAGTTACAATAGTTGCAAGTGGTACAAGGGTTCTGACAATCCCTTGCCAAATGTYCTGGTTGTGCGCAGTTATAGMAAATAATCTAACCTCAACCTCGGTCCATACCTCCTCTGAATCCTCTAGGAGGGTTGAAGTTTCCTCTTYCTGGGGAGTTGAATTAYGCATTGTTCCTTCTTGTTGTACTTCTCCTTGAATTATATATGTATCCCTTGATCTTTCGTGCATGAGATCATAAGGCCTACAATCCTTCTCATCATGCCCCACAGATTTACAGAATGTGCAGTAAAGATTGGTAGGTGTATGGACATATTTTTTCATATAATAACATTCACCAGGACGATGTATAGTTCTACATACCTCGCACCAGGGTACAATAGCATACTTCAACGAGTTAGGTGCTCCAGGAGCCAAGTATTCATGGAATAGGGGACAGTGCTCTTTCTTATGGCCCTCTGATTTGCATCTGATACACCAGATTTATTCTCTTTTCTCTTTTCCTTTATCTTTATTCATATCCTCCACCTGTAAAGATAAACTAGTTAAGTGATTTAAAATCTAGCTCATACCTGAACTGGATTCTTCTAGAGGGGATACTTCTAGTTTCATAGAAATCTCCAGAGATTCTACCTGCGAAGCGATTTTCTGTTGCAATAGAGGAACTTTGATATGTGGCAGGAGAGCAGCAATGAACCATTCTTTATTATGTTCATCTGGTATCTGAAAAGTCAAATGGTCTTTTAGGGTCTTAAACCTCTGATCAAACTCCCAAACAGGTTCAGTTACCTTCTACTTGATCTCCTTCAATTATGTGATACACTATGACTATGACTTAGGCTTCATGAATTCTGCACTCAACACAATCTTAATGTCATTCAGTAGCTTAGGTTGTCCAGGTCCTGAATCAAACTTCATATACCAGCTCAGTGTGCGATCCCTCAAGGAAGTATTGAATTGATCTCTCTTAACAGCTTCGTCGGTGACTTACTTAATGCTCCATATAGCTTCGCATAAGAACTAGTGTTGATCAGGATCCTCAGATCCATCTCCTCTGAAAATGGGTAACCTCATTTCATCTGCCATAGATCTTCCTTGGTTTCTTGATCGAGTATGTACTAAGCTGCTTGTAACAGTACTCTGATTTCTCTGACTACTCTAGTTACTCTGGTTACTTAATGTTTCTAAAACAACAGGAGGAGTAATAGTACTTACTTCAATAGTAGGCGCAGTTCCTAAGTTTTTTGGCTCTCCTTGGCGAAGTTCTTCGGCCTATACTTCCTCTGTTCTTGCAGACTCTGAATACTCTTCATATGTTATATCTGCTTCTTCTCCACTACATAATCCCTCGTCTCCATAGTTTTGTTTAAATAGGTTCGCAAGAGGAACCTCTCTGAACAATCTCCCACTGCGCGTGAGTCCAGCCTCTATGTCACTATCATTGTCTGAATTCTTGAACACTAACTTCAAGATCTAGCTGACTATTGTATCTTCGGGATATTCTTCTCATGCAATAGCATCTTAATCCTCAGATTTTAAAAGTGTAGAAAATTTCCTCCAAGTCTTCTATGAACGAACCCCCTCCCAGGTCTTCTAGACCTTTATTTATACATTACATGACTCTCAGACAACCTTAGACCAAAGTCTAGGTGCCAAAACCCTAGGTCCACTTGACCTGTGTTTTCAAGGCTTCGTGAGCCTATTCCTCCTTCTTTTCTGCGAGGTGCTCCAATGCACCCGTTGGTGTCTTTTTCCGCTTGTTGAGTTGTCCACGATCCATCTTCTTTGATGCTTTATCTTCCTTGATATTCTCTTCCAACAGCTAGCTTTTCCTTTACTTCACTCCTTCTTTTCTGCCACTTCAACCCCTCCTCGGTTTATGTGCCTTCCACGCAGTTCATAATTCGCCTTTCTTTATTAATCTTTGCTTCCTTACATAACCTAGGGGAAACACAACATGTGGGAGAAATTTTGTTTTTGATACATGTTTAATGTCTTGAAATTATATTTTAAGTATTAAACTTCTTGCAATGGATTATTCATTGAGTAATTTGTCGTTTCCCTTTGTTTTCTATTATTTCACTTGTGTGTCATTAGTGTGCCACCAGCCAAGGAGGACCCTCATCCATATCATTTTTCCATCCCAACCACGCTCCTGTCTTGGTAAAACCAACCCTATAACTAACCCAAAAAATCAATTTATCAAAAGAATAATCATCCCAAAACTTGAGGTGGCCTAGCTTTTCCCTTTAGAAGTTAGGTGCAGACTTTAGGACCAACATCTTCTGGCGCCATTACCGGGGAACGGAGTAATGAAATATCTTTCCGTGGGAAAACGACAATGATTATATCTGATCTTTGATGGTGAACAAATACTAGACACATTTAGACTACATATCATTCACCTGGCGACTCCACTGAGTAGAATTTGCGAAAGAAATACTGGCACCCAGAAAAGGACTCAACAGATACAAATATGAACACATAAAAGCCAAAAATTCTCATCCTAACCCTGAGAAGGACACAGTAGTCTCTAAGCCAGAAAGGAAACTAAGAAAATCCATCATAGCTCAGAGATATACCTCCCCCCTCAAGGGTAAATGTGTGTCCAAAGAGTCTACTTATCTTCATCATCATAACCAACTTGAATTCGATAGCCCTGAGAATTACAATTCCAAGGAACATCAGACATCTTCAACTCTTGACTCTACTTCATCATCCAGTCCAACATCCACCTCTGTAGCTCCCATAAATATTCAAATTCCTATTGCTCAAGCCATGGCTACTAACTGGATGAATGCCATAATTGTTGTCAGATATGCACCCCTAGTTCTGCCTATAGGCATACATGCACTCCCAGCCACAAATTACATGAAATATTTACCAAGATATAATGGGTAAGGTGATGTCACTATTGAGGAACATCTGGTATCCTTTTACAGCTTTGCAGACAACTTTAACATTGACTATGTAGATGTGTGGATGAGGTTGTTTGTGCAGAGTCTGGATGGGTAAGTAAGGAAATGGATTTGGGGTCTTCCTCCAGCCTCCATCGTAGATATTGAGGCATTAGATGAATATTTCATAAAGCAATGGGGAGATAGGAGAGATTATCTCTACTACATCACTGAGTTTGGGGCTCTGAAGAGAAAGAATGGTGAATCTATTTTAGACTTCACCAAGAGATTCAATAAGATGTATGGTGGAATCCCAAATGAGATCAAACCAACTGAAGCCTTTGTCAAGATCACTTATGCCAATGCATTTGATACAGAGTTTTACCTTCTGCTGAGGGAGAGAAGATCCACCCCATTATTGTCCATGTAGGAAGCAACCATTGAGGTTGAATCTAATATCTTGGCATCAGACAGGTTAAAGACTAGGTCTGATAAAGACAAGAAAAAACAAAGAGAAGGTTCCCTTGCCTCCTCTAACCCAGCCACATATGATCCCAAACTTGATGAAATGACCAAAACTTTGAAGGATCTGGCATCTGAAATAGTTAAGCTGAAATGGGAATCTAAACAACCAAACAGAGTTTTTCAAGGGGTTGGAAATAGAAATCCAAACCAGTTTAGAAGGCCTAATGATGCCCCTCAGCTAATGCAAAGAGAAAGGAGGAATGTTAATAATCAAAGGGTAGCACCTCCTTTCCAAGAAAATCAGATTGAGGATATAGATGTACACAATGATGTTGTAGATGACACTGCTATACTTTTCAATGAAACAGATTATTATACTAGTCACTTAACGCAACAAGAATATGAGGTAGCACAACTGCCAAATCAGTTTGATAATCAAATAGAGGAAGAGGGAGTTATTCAAGGCCAACACCGGAAAAAATATGATTTGAGGACAAGAGGGGGGGMTCCCAAAGCCACTACCTCTGATCAAAACARAAAATGTTTAATTCCTTCCCAAGCGAAATCCAAGGAAATATGTGTCATATAAAKCTCARCAACTTCCCCCACCTAAACMTGTAGTCCCTGAGATAAAKGAAGTTGATATGCCACCAACCTCTTTTAGCCTAGAGCATGAGTTGAGMAAGATCAAGATCCATGTGCCTTTGATAGAATTGATGAAGAATGAACCTTTCAAAAAATCCATCATGAAAGTTYTGYAGCCAACTCCTTCTATTGTATCTTCTGATGTAATTAGTCTRCAGGATGAGAACCCAACCATTAYTGTGGGTCCACACATTGAGGACAGATATGATGCTTCTCCACCATTCTATATATCTTTAAATGTCCATGATAAGATCCTGCATAATTGTCTTATGGACTCATGAGCCTCGCACAATGTTATGCCCAAAGTTGTTATGGAAGAACTAGGTCTAGAGATCACCAAACCCTACCATGACTTGTACTCCTTTGATTCTAAGAAAGTAAAATGTCTGGGACTGATAAAGGATATGGTAGTTTCTTTGAAACAATTAAAAATGAAGAGTGTAGTGATGGACATTGTTGTGGCTGACATTCCCCCGAAATTTGGTATTCTCTTATCCAGAACTTGGGCTAAGAAGGTTGGAGGATCATTACAAATGGACCTCACTTACGCCACCATCCCTATGTTCGGTGGGAAACTATGAGTCTATATAGAGAGGTAAGATTAGCCTACATCGTCAGTGACCATCAGAACCCAAGAAATCACCCAATCTATGCTGTTGAGGATGATATCGTCTCATATGTTTTTCATTTAAATGATAATGAACCCAAAATATCAGTTAGCCAATGCAAAGATCAGCCACTGAAAAATCAACAAAACAAAGTATGGAAGATGTATTTCGATGGCTCTTCATCAAAGGAAGGATTCGGGGCAGGTATACTCCTCATTTCCCCTTCACAAGAGGTAATCACACTCTCTTATAAGTTGGAGTTTGAAACTACTAACAATATAG
>JASDQU010421811.1:0-10128 GCA_032191745.1 Picea mariana
CTCAATGAAACTGAGTCAATAGCACCTGTATACAACAATAGTAAAACATCCTGTCATCAATCATGACGCATCATCATCAAGGTTAAGTGGTTCATCATCATAAAACTCCAGATCACTTGTGAGCAAGTGTCCTCAAAGAATAAGTTTTGTCAGTGCGCCAGAGCGGGATGTTACAAAACCCTCGAACTTCTCAACAAAGACCTACCAACCATTCCTCTCTAAGTCTTCTTGGGCATTATCAAACAACAACAAAGTCTGGACACCATTGGGTTCAATTCTCACTACAGGAGCCATGGCTAATAGCACAAAATCAATAGGGTATTCGGCGATAGGGTTTGACAGGATAGAAACAGAACCATTTGCCCGAAGCTTCCCCAACACAATGCAAAGGCAGCTCGAAATGCTAGGGAGGAGCGTTAATGCTATGTGTGTGAGGATAGTGGTGTAGATCGAGGCCATGCAAGAACATCATATCGGGTTGTACTTGGAACGGCACCCTAGTGTAATGGTACATACAAATCATAACATTGCATATCCAAAAAAAATCAATCAAAATGTCAAATGAACCATTGCATATCCACGATTTGACCCAAAAATCAATATGTCTAATAAACCATTGCATCAAAGATTTTAAAAACCATATTAACAATAGTCAAATGCATAAATGGGTGGTGTTTCGATACATATGTAACCAGTGGTGTGTTTGAGGTCAAAGAGTTATAACCATGTAAACAATTAAGTTCATGATAAACCAAATGAACATTAATCCTTTGATGTAATCAACATGAATTCCAACTGTGGGTTTTCACGCTTGCAGTCGTGAAAACAAAAGAAAAAAGCAAGTACGCAAAAGCGAAGGATAATGATGTCGTTTATAAAGTTGCGACGAGTAATGAGGGTTTAAAAACCCTGTGTAGGAAGCTTGTAAAAAAGATAGAGATTAATATGGCTGCCAACAAGTGTGCATGCATGTTGTCATGAAAGCATTAAAAGAATTATGTTCCAGGGCCCTGTACAAAGAACAAAACATTTGTATAAATGAGAACTGGAACATTGTTCTTGGAGAAGGGGATGACAACTATGCACAAACTTTATAAACTACTAGTGAATTTGATACAAGTGATGAATCGGAGAATGAAAGACCTGTTGAAACATTGATACATGGATTCACTTACTCAAAATGCATTTGTGACTTGCAAGACAAGATTGTCGAAATTTCACCTGTTGAAGGGAAAAATCCACTTGGAATATTCAAGGACAATTTTTCTGAGGAAATGAACATCCCAACATTGTTCTATGGAGATCCATGTCCCAGTGAAATTACAAAACGATTCAGCTACCAAAAAATAGTTCGATGGTAACTACTACATTCAAGCAGTGACTTCTCCTCTCACATAACAAATTTGTTTTTCAAAAAAATGTGCATAATAATTGAGCAAGTTCTTTCTTGCATGTGAGTGGGAATAAGAAAAGGCCAGCTAAAAGGAAGAAAGTTATTTTCCACAGATTTCAAGAACTAATCAAACCTAGAAAAAATCCTAAAATCTGATATTGGATACATAGATTTCAAAAACATTCGCATCTCTCCTGACTATTTGCAACAAAACAAGAAAATTATTTTTGCAATGATCCAACAATTGGGACTGGAAACATTTTTCATAACATTTACAAGTGTATAGGATCACTGGAATCCATTGATGTCTATGGTGTCTGCAGTGTATAGGAATGGGAAAAGGAAAAAACAAACTGATACATTGGAAAATGATGACATTGACTACCTCATAAGAAAAGACCTAGTGACATGTACTCACTACTATAGGCATAGAATAAATTCTTTGAGGCAATTGATATGCCATGATGAAACGTTCTTCGAAAAAATATCAGACTACTTTTTTGTGACTGAGTTTTAGAATAGAGGGAGTGAGCATGACCACGCATTGTTGTGGATAGAGGGTGCACCAGTCTATGGAAATGACAACAACTCACATATTGAGAAGTTTGTGGACAAATACATAACATGCAACACAGATCATTTGGATCCAGAACTTTCCAAAGTTCATAGACATTATCATACAAGAAGCTGTAAAAAATGAAAAAATTCACATTGCAGATACAACTTCCCTATGCCGCCAATGAGAACAACAAGAATCATAGAGTCAATTAGTTTAGAGGACAATGTTCTCATTGAGAAATCTAAATCCTTGTTCACACTTCTATAACAACGAGACTTTGACGAGTTAATGAGCTTTGACCACTTCTTGACAGAGTTAAATCTAACAAAAGATGACATCCAAGCCATACAATATACACTTAAACAACCAATAGTTTTCCTTCAACGAAAACTTTCCCATATTTGGAACAACAGTTTTTCCAAGGACATGCCATTTATGTGGAATGCAAATACAGATGCACAGTATTTCCTCAATGCATATGCTCCAGCATCATACTATACCTCGTATATGACAAAGGTTGACAAATCTATGACAAGTGCATTCAGAAGAATACGTAAAGAAGATGAAAGAAGTCATATTGATGCTATGAAAATGATACGCATGCTTGGAAATACATTACTTAATCTTCAACAAATGTCTGCTCAACAAGCGGTCCACATTTCACTTTCCCTGCCCCTCAATTGTAGTTCAAGGAAATGTGTCTTCATAAACACATCTCCACTTGAAAAACACACATTTGTGCTTAAACCACCATCTTTGATAGAACAAGAGCCTGACAATTCAGAGGACGTACTATGTCATTTTATTATTGATTATTACCTCTAGCGTCCATCTCCTATTAAGCATATATTCTTAGCAGAGTTCGTATCGCATTACAAAAAAACCGGTGCACCCATGTCAAAAAGAAAAAAATCCTCTGCAATATGCTTTGTCAAATACAACAAACATACTGACTATGAAAACTATTGTAGAGAAAAACTATTGTTGTACGTTCTGTTTGATCAAAATGAAAACACATTAAAACATAACTTCCCTACGTGGGAAGCTACATATATTTCTTATGAGACTATACAAACCAATGAATCTAGATTTACATACAATGTTAATCCAACATGGGGTGATCTAGAAAGTGCGGTTCATGAACTACAAAACCTTGACAATGTTGATGAGACATTCACAAACCGTAAAACAACTAGAACTCTCTGTGAGTCCTATGACTTGCAAGCAGATTTGCCTCGTCCTCGAGCAGCTGACATTGAAAAATGTATAAATCTTGTCTTTCAAGTCATAAAACATCCTTTCCTTATTGAAAATAACGAATACTACAAAGTCAGAGGTCTGTTGAATCGAGAGCAACAAGCAATTCTAAATGACATTGCAATTAAAAAACGCTTGAACATGCACAGTCTTGTGCACTTGTTCCTTACAAACGGGACAGGAACAGGAAAGACATTCACAGTGAAGGAACTATTCCAAATGCTTATATGAATCTATGATTCAAACAATTCCCCTGATCCTATGAAACCAAAGGAGATAATAGTTGCATACACAGGAAAAGTTGCATATAATGTAGTGGAACAACATTCCACTCTGCATTTTTGATGCCTTTTAAAGAGTCACAGTTTCTTCCACTCAACAAGGAAATGTTAGATACATTTTCTAAGCTTTATGACAAACTACAACTTGTCTTCATATATGAGGTATTTTTTATTGGAAGTCGCTTCTTGTATTCCATTAACAACCGACTGATAAACATAAAACATGTGCACACCAAATACTTTGGGAACATTGACATGATATTATGTGGGGACCTTTACTAGGCACAACCCATCCAAGATTCTTTAATATTTGAAAAACCTACAGTCAATATGCAAACAGTGACGCATGACTTTTGGAAAGACAATATAAAATTCTTTGAATTACATACTACAATGCGCAAAACAGATGAAACATTTATTGCAATTTGAATAGAATGCGAACAAACAGCGAAACACATGATGACTTAACATATATCAATTCAAGGTGCATGTGACCTACACTAACAAACCCAACCTTCCCTTACTCGTTCTACACAAATAGGGATGTTGCAATGCATAACAGGTACATGATATCGCTCATGCCTGGCGATGATATCATCATCAATTCAATTGACCTCGAAGAAGACAACCATGGAAATGTACCACGTCATGAACATACAGCCACTTTGCCTTTGCAACTTGTCCTAAAATTAGACATGCTAGTTGAAATATATGCCTGCAACTATGATTCATAGGATGGGTTGGTAAATGGTGTAGATGGAATACTCAAATTTTATACCAAAATAGAAAAATTTTATGTCCTCTGGATTAAGTTCCATGAACTGCATATAGGCCACCGATAAGAAAACAAGTTGGCTTATCTATATAATTCAAACATTGCATGCTATTGGACACCTATCTTATGAATATCAAAACTAGTATTGACATCGGCAAAGATAGGTCGACTGAAGATTCGAAAACAGTTTCCAATTAAACTTGCATGTGCACGTACAGTCCACAGATCGCAAGGGATAGCACTTGATAGTGTTGCATTTGACCATGCTAGAATTCGAATACATGGACTTGTATACACAACATTGTCCTGTGTCAGAAGTATATACTCCTTGTATTTACTATGTGCTCTTACAAAAGATATTGAGATGCAACGCCTTAGGAATAGTGCAAAGTGGCATCTACAGCATGTTTAACAATCCATACAAACAAACTCATATGTATCAATTATCTCACTTAACATGCGCAACCTACATGCACATATGGATGATATACTCAATGACTATGACACAATGCAATCCGATATTCTGTGCTTGCAGGAAACATACATGACATTATGCATGCAAAACAAGCAATTTCCAAATCACAATTGCATATCAACTTACATTACACATGGGGTGATAATAATAGTGAAAAAACATGTAACAATTTTGGAGTATATGCATTTCAAAGAAAACAATGTTGAGATGGTGCTCACAAAAGTAATTTTCCATGGATCAGAAATTGCAATACTGAATCTCTATGTTGCTCCACATACAACATTCTCCAACATACTAAATGTTATGTCCAATGCATTAGAGCATTTGCATCTGAACGAAACCATTGTCATTGTGGGAGACTTCAATATTGACATGCTACAAAATAATGCCAGAACAAAAGAACTGGAAAACTACATGTGTAGATACAGTCTCCGCTTTCTTTTGGATAAGATAAACCATGTACAAAACGCACTTATTGACCATGTATGGTCAAATGTGCCCATTTCTCAATACATCATCTTTATCTTAGACACATACTAGTCTGATCATGATACAATTGTTATTGTACTTGAATTATGAAATATAATCAAACATATTGCAAAATCATATTTCTATTTCTCAAAGCATATCTGTCTAGCTTGTTGCACAAAACAAAGTTATCCAACTTCTTAGTTTTTCCTGGTTTGTAATTGATTTTGGACACAAAAAAAAATTACACAATCTTTTTTATATATACACATACATGGATGAAGAAAAAAAAAACAGTACATTCTTCTAACACTATCTATTACTCTATTCCTTTTATTCTAGTTTATTTACTGTATGTACATATTCCTTGTTTTTTCCTTACATATCAACTTATGTTCATGTTCATTGTGTTTTGTACTTTCCTTCATTGAAACAAATAGGAAAATTGGACAAGGCAAAGAACTCTTAACCAGAAATGTAGAAGAATACATACAAAGGTGCATACTTCTAACCGTATTCTATATCCAATTGTTTTTCATTTACTCTGTCTATATTTATTCCACTGGTTTGCAAATCTTTTGTTTTCTTTCCTTAGATACTACATATCTTCCTATATATTAACTTATCTTCATGTCAATTGTATTTTTTGTGCCGCTACCTTGAAATAAATAAATTTGTACTCCATCTTTTTTTCATGTGTTCCTACGTAGCAACTTGCCTTCATGTCCATTGTATTCTCTGTATTGCTACATCGAAAAAATAACAGACTAATTGAACACGAGGATGGAGCCTTGTGTGCCACGACTGACAAAGTTGGAGTACAATCTTCCAAAAGATATGGCTACAATGGTGCCTTAGCAAATACAATGTGTATGCCTAATGCACATCCATATGGAGTATGAACAATATACACATGTTCATAGCCATTGTTTTAGAAGTGACATGGGCATGAGCAGTGAACCATCACAAACATCAGCATAGAGATAATGTCGAAGGTAAGGATTCATAGATTAGGATCTTGCTATGTTTACAAAACAAATATCCGCAATTATTTATTCTACTATGCCATGGTAAATATGTGTGTGTCGTTTACACCACATGATTTTTAGTTCACAAGAACTATCGACAAGTAGAAGTGAAACCTACATCATAGTACAAGGTCCACAGACTAAGAGGTATGGTTACAAAACTCTGATCTGCATACGTTATCCAATTTGTGCATATATTGAAGCTTGTCATATTTTAGAATATGCTTCCATGCAAGAATGCGAAGTCATATATTTTTTCTATTGCTTGTTGAAATATATATAAACAACAACTCTTTTAACTTGAACTAGGATCTGTTGAGCTCCAACTATATTTCATGGTTGAGAATGTTTTTCCCATAGTTGATGTGTTTCTATCACTTGATAATTATCAGACTAAGTGTTGTTGTGTAAGGCATAAAGTTCTTTGCTCTCTTTCTTTCTCCTCTTCTATACTTATCCATTTTTCCCTTTTCTTCTTCCCCTCTATTATCTGTTTATGGTTCTATACTTAGTCGTGTATATATGCTCGCAGGTTCCTGGGTTGGCGGAGCAAGAAATTCTATATTTTCACATCACGAGTCCGACTGACTGCCATTTATTTCCATACTTATCCAATTTTATGGTCGCGGGTTCCCGTGTAGGTGCTATTGAACTCTCATGCCCCGTGTTCAAGGCATACATCTTGCACCCAAAACTTCAGCGATCTACAATTCAACCTTGGACTCCTCAAACTCACAAGCCTCACTCTACCTACGATGAATTCATCTGAATGCTTGCATATAAGAATTCCAAGTCATATGTTGTGTCTATTGCTTGTTGAGATAGATATAAACAACATCTCTTTTAACTTGAACCAGGGTCTTTTGAGCTGCAGCTATATTTCATGGATGAGAATGTTTTTCCCATAGTTGATGTGTTTCTATCGCTCGATAATTATCAAACTAAGTGTTGTTTTGTGAGGCATAAATTTCTTTTCTTCCTTTCTTTTTCCTCTTCTATATTTACCTGTTTTTCCCTTTTCTTATTCCCCTCTATTATTTGTTTTTGGTTCTATACTTAGTCACATATCTATGCTTATGGGTTCGCGAGGTGGCAGAGTGAGAAATTATATATCCATCTATATCTTCACATCAAGAGTCTGACCAACCTCCATTTGTTTCCATACTTAGTCAATTTTATGGCCGCGAGTTCTCACGTATGCGCTATCGAACTCTCATGCCCCGTGTTCAGGGTATACATCTTTCACCCAAAACTTCGGTGATCTATAATTTGACTCTAGACTTCTCCCCCCATTGTTTAATAAATGTTGATTAATTAATTAATTGATTACTTAACACATTCAATGATTTGGGGTAATGAATTAAAGGGGGCTTAATAACTTTAAATTATTTATTATAAGACTTTACGTATGTGGGGGGGAAATGAAGCATGGAGTGGAGGGATAAGGTAATAAATGGAGGATAAGGTAATGAATGGAGGGATAAGGTGGGTGGCATTAAATGAGGTTCAGGAGTTGGTGAATGGGGGGATATATGACTGGGCAGAGGCTTGCGGGAAGGGGATTATGAAAATTTGGGGAGGAAGCATTATTTGGGGGGAGAGGACTGTATTTCCTATTTTGGCATATTTTCTGGTTTTGGGAGTTTGGTTTTGGAGGTTGGTTGTACTGTTGCAGGGGGCACCCGGTTGCTGGGAGTTTTGGGCTCAGGGGCAAGGAATCCTGGAGCTAGGGAGCTACATAGGCTGCTCCTAGCTGGCTGGGTGGTTAGTCGGTTTTGGGCAAGGTTTGGTCAGAGCATCAGGCAAAGATTGGACAGAGTAGGGAGGACAACCAGATAAGCGGGAATTTAGCATCAGGTAGAGGTATTTTTATTTATGAATTTGTTGGGTTATGTGATGATTATGTAATTTATTTTCATGCTATGAAATAATTTAATTTATGTTGAATATTATATGCTTATATGATGATTAATGAATCATTTATGCATTGAAAGAAATTCTATGTTTAATTGTATGAAGTTTTTTAGGCTTTGTTAAATTTATAGTTCCTGCACATGGTATCAGAGCCTTAGTTTGAAATCTGGGCCTGAGGGCCAAGTTCCAAGTTCCGACTCTAGCTCCACCTAACCTGCAAGCCAAGCACACAAATTTTTTTTTAACACAGATATAGAAATAAATATAAAATAATGAGCATAAATAACCCAGAAAATCCTGAAACAACCCTCAAAAAAAAAATCAATAGCAGTAAGGAGCCGTGCAAATAGATCTACAACCCATAAACCCTAGGTAATAGACCTGAAATGACACTAAATAAATATATATATAAAAAAAACTACCTAGAAATCCATTACAATAACCATGATCATACAACACCCATTTAAATTTAAACCAATATTAGAGAAATCCATTAAAGGAGCACAACCATCATGGAGACTCGTTAAAAGTAAAACCACTATTACAGACACCCATTAGAATAAAAATCATTACAACAGAAACCCACTAAAGATTAAAACCACTATCATAGAAGCCCATTATAACTAATACCACTATTGTATGCATTCATTAAAATGTAAGGGTTTCAGTTAACAAATACAAATACAATCACAAATTTACGTAAATTGAAAGGTTTGTAACCTAACCAACCTGGCCTGTATGTGAACTTGTGTTGTTCGAGATGAGCAGGTTTATTAAACGAAACCCCGCACTCTTGACAAACACATGGGAGACAACCTACATTTCCTCTGACAATGCCTCTGACACAGCCAATGTATAGCATCCAGGAACAGATCTACTTATTCTCAACCAACGAGCTGCCCAGCTTCTAGTTGGATCCATACATGAAATTATCCTTGAAAAAAGTGTGTCTGTGCGCGCATTAGTGGCATGTTTCATATCATTTCAAATTACAAAGTTACAGTCAACTAATGCACATAACAAAGTCCACAATCAACACATAAATCTGAGCACCAAACCCTCCAGAGTGAAGTCCACTAGTCCACTACTCAGTCATGATCCTAGTCCATATTGAAGAAAGGGCAGTTCTCACAACCAATTTCCCGGAACTCATCATATGTCTTGATCAGCCTGCAGCGAAGGCAAATACCCGATCGTGGCCAAAATTGAACCAAACTTGGATCATCTCAGGAAATAAAGTGTTACCCTTCAAGAGTTCCCACATAACCAGGGCTATCTGAACTAATGAGTATATACAGTTAATTGCATTTGTAGAAAAAACATACCTGAAAGAACCATAATCGTACCACCTTGCCTTGTTAGCAAAGGCATCATTCTCGAATTTGTGGATGTTCAGTGCCATGAATATGGAGGCTGCTAGAGAGAAACACAATGATACAATATGCAGGACAAGAATGAGCATATTGAAACTTTTGAGCTTATATAATGAAACAGAAGAGGAATAGTAAGCATGTGTTCTTCCTTCCCCGTATTGCCCTCCCCAGCCCCTACGCCTATCCCTATCAGGGCTTGGACTAGGTCTATTCCCATTATGTTGTGTCGCATGTCTGAGGGCTTCACTTGCCAGCTCTGGAGACTGCATGCCACCCCCTGCTCACCCTCCTTTTCTCTCCCTACTCCCACTAATTTTGCAAATCGAAACCCTCCACTTCAATTGGCTTTATAGAAATACAAATGTAGTTGGCGGGGTCTTCTTGACATGGTCACCATGATCATCGATTTTCAATCAGACAGAGAGATAGACAAGACACTAATCTAATCTAATCACGAGCACACTTCCCTTCTCCCATGAGATTGAAAGCATTACATTCACCCGCAACACCTCCTCATGCCTCGACATCTTGTAACCCAAAATAATTTACCCCACTCGCTCGCTGACCAAAAAGCCGAGAAGAAGGAATATTGTTAAAACATTCCT
>JASDQU010421814.1:0-10128 GCA_032191745.1 Picea mariana
TGTGATGGAAGTTGTGATGGCTCTCTATTGTCTCTATGGGTTTTGGTTGGAAGGTTTCATTTGGTTGGGACTTGTTGGTCATTTCCTCACAGTATTTGTAACCACACCCGGTCGTATTCGGTGTTATGGGGTTGCTGTGTATGATTTGAACCACCTTTGGGTCATTGCATACCATTTTCCACCTTGTCGTGGGCTCGTTTTATGTTAGTGTTATCTGCATAGTTGTTTATGGTGGCTATTATGCCAAGAGGCTTTCTTTAGGGTTGGTCGCTATTACCTAAGCTCTATATTTATATCACCATTATTAAAATTTTTGGGGAAAGACACGAGGGTTATTCCCCTATGATTTTTTTATGTTGGTCACTAACCAATAAGGAACCTATTCTCTTATGCATTGTGGTATACCCTATCTGGTGTGAACTCTCACCTTGTCTTGCAAGCTAAAGGTTATGTGGCCGTATTTCCACCGCGTTGTCTCGAAGGTTCTCACCTGGTGTTGATATGGTCAACTCTAGTCTCCTTGTGCTTTAATGGTCGAGTGAACCCTTGACTAGTTTCTTGTATTAATTGGTACCAATCCCAATTTTGGTTGACTCAACAGTCACACTCTATCGGTTATTTGGTTGATTGTTATAGTTTGTTGGGTAGTATTAACAATGGTTTTGATTGTTGGCTCGTATCTGTTTGATCGCAGGGTTGGATATTTGTGATTGGAAATGATAATTGTTATACAATCGATGCCTTCTTTTGTTATGATAGTTGAATCGATAGTCAACATGGTTTAATTGGTTGATTGAGAGAAGTTGTGAAAGGAAATGAAAATGGGCATACAGTCATTGCTTCCTTGTGTTGTAACAATTGGATTGATAACTCAACATTATTTTATGGTTTGATTGGGAGTAATTAGATATGTACAGTCACATAAATTCTTCTTTGCGTTATGCATTGGTTTGTATGTTTCCTACAACGTGGTAAATTGAAATATTGGTTGTTGTTGCTATGTGTTTTAATTGCCCGATTGGGATTATTTCAATTTGAAGTATTGATGATTGTGGCTTGGATGTCCAATGTGTCTGATTTATGGATATCGTGCATCATATCATTTTATTGCACAATCAGAGATGGGCACGTGGTTTTTAGTAGTATGGTTTCATTGCAATTTAATTGTTAAATTGGTTGAAGGAATGGAATTGGGCATGTTTTAAAAGAGTTGTAGTTGTATTTGATTTGAGGAATTTCTTTATGGAAAGTGGTTAAAGTTTTGATGCTGAACATATTTGAAACAAATGACTATGTGTTCATTGGAATTTTGTTTTAAATATTAAATGGAAGAAATGAGAGGAAACACAATTTTTATATAGGATGTTTGGAAGGCATATTGATTTTGAGTATGATGAAACTGCGTTAATTAAAAGAGTTGAAGATTTAAATGTGGACGATGAACAAGTTTTAACACATAATATTGTTTAATTGACACATTAATTGTTTAATTGATGTTGGGATAGTGGTTTTGAATACATAATTGCTTTATGGATTACTTAATTAATTATTCGAATAGTATTCGCTCTTTTCCCTATCGTTATTTCATTTTTGACACATTACAATCCCCTCACCTTTCCATATTCATTATCCACTCCTTGTTCCTAAAATTTAATTACAGTTAAATGAAGCTCTGTATTATGATAGTTTAAGATTGCAGGGATGGATTAAAGTGACATATTCTTTGGTTTACATTACAATTGATTGTTTTTTGTTTGTGAGCAATAATAATGATCTTTCCCCCCCTCATTTTAACATTTTTTTCTCAATACGACCCCTCCCATATCCCAGAACCTTTGTTCAGCCCCTTCTCATTGACAACTATTAAATAATTTGTATGGATTGGATTGCATGAGTTTGATATGTTGTTGAGCCAAATTTTATTTCATATTTAAAAAGAGTTGTCATGTATGGTTGTTAAAGAAACTATTTGATAATCAATTATGCATACAAGAATGAGATTTTTCAGTAGAGGTATCCATGGCAGAGGTAACCAAGGAAGAGGTAATTGGAACAGGGGCCCTAGAAGGCCAAGATTCTCTATACACTTTGATGCAGACTCACAAGAGTTAGGCCAACTATTTCAAGCTGGGTTTTTTAACTGGATTGGGCAAGGAGTTGTACAACCTAGGCCTGAAAGGCCTCCCTTCGAAGCCCCACAGGTCCCTGGTATCCCCGTGCCTCCTCATGTATCACTATAGCTTGAAGTTCCTGAAAACAATGGATGGCAAGAGATTTTCCACCTGACAGTCTCCCAACATCGTGGCTAGCCTAGCTTGTCTTTACCTGCTCCCTCGCCTATAAATCAAATTGTCTGAGCTGCCCCTGTCCACTCACCAATTCAGTCTTCCCATGCAAGCAAAAGGTTGAAAAACGAGGCCCACCATTCCCTTGACAAAGGAAAATCCACTTCTACCCCTTCTTCACCCTCAAATGACTTTGATAAATCCGTGTCCTCCCACATGCATTTGAGAGATGATTAATCTCATGTGATCAGTGACATTAGGCCTAAAGGCTCCACACAACCTAAGGAAAATTCAGAGATATAAAAAGGTGATAGAAACAACAAGGGAAAGATTGCCTCCCAGAGTGGAAAATATGGATTTTAAGTTTTTATTTATTAATTGTTGAGAACAGTTGACTTTTGAAATTTTAGACAACTCATTTTTTGGTTATGTGGGTAATATATTTTGGAAATAATTTCAATTATCATTGAGATAAATTTTCAAATATGAATGTGATGATGGGAGTCACAAGGAGGGATGTTTTGTTTGATTAACTAGTTGTGTTATTATTATTAAAATCTAGAGGGAGTCGCAAGGGTCCCACCTACTAGTTATTATTTATTTAAAAAACCCTTATTATGATTTATTACTTTTCCCCCTTAACTAAAAGGTTGGTTGAGTTTTAGTTAACGTAACTAAGGAAGTAGTTCAACTACTTTAACCAATTCTAATTTTCTTAAAGGCAAAAGGCAAGGGAGGAACAAGAGGAGAATAGAAGGAGAAGCATACTAAGGTTTTCTCTTTGAGTTTCTGTTGAGATAATTCAGTTTTCATTCATTACTTAATTCATTAGAAGCCTAATTCTTTTTTATGATAGCAGGGTCCTATTGTAGATAGTAGGATTCATGGATGAATTACATCATTCAGACACTTGTTTTTCAGAGGCATTGATCTATCTTTGAAAGTCTGTGTAGACTTGTCTGTTTGTGAATTAGATTTCATGATTGACAAAGGCTATTGTGCAGAGTCGAGTGGGCAACAATCTGTGGCAAGATGACCAACTTTTAAAGTTCAGTTTTTGATTTTCTGTCAGAAGTCCGTTTGTATGTTTCATCAAGGACGTCTAAGTTTGACTTTGGTCCAAAACTTCCTCAGGAAATTTTGTAAAGAGAACGATTCTTTGATGAATTGGAATGAAATAAAGGATTGTTTTATGTCTCATCTGTTTTGATTATTGACTTGGTGTTTTTACTTCTGTCTCTATATTTATTTCAGCATTTGATATGTTCAGAAAAAAACATAAATAATGAAAATTTCAGTAAGATTTTATTTATATAAAACCATCATAAGAACTTGTAAACAATACTTGTGAATTAGGATAACATTTGTTATGGCTATAAATCTAGGGTGATATTCCCGTCTATCTTTCTTTAGCCAAGCAAGATCTGAAAATTCTTGAGTAATATCATTTCATATCTTTTCCTCAACAGTGACCTCGCCACGTGGATTGTCTGTTCCTTTATTTCAAGAAATTTCAATTTTATAGGATACTAAGAGTCAAAGCCACGGAGTTTTCATCAAGAGCCCCTGAGAAGTTGTCTAGTTAGTATAAATCTAGTGTTCTTTCCTTACTACCACACATTCAAGGAGTTGAATATCTTAGCTTGGTTGGAATACTACTCTGCTTGAGTAAACTTGGCTAAAACTCACTTTAGGGGGGTCCTGGGCCTCTTCCTTTTCGCAGGTATCCTTCTTCCATCTAAAAGGCTTTAAGAGAATGAAAGCGCTAGTGACGAGAAGTGGATAATCCCTGCTTCTCTGAACTGCATGGGGCACTCTTCAACCTAACCACCATGGTATGCTAAGACTACTCTTCTTATACTGGTTGGAACAGTTCCAAGATGTGTTTTCCTTATCGGGATAACCTTCAAAATAGTGTGGTGGCCAAGGCATGTGTTAGTAACTAAAAATTCACCAATAAATTACATTTAAAGTCAAACCTTTTTTCAGTCCACCTTCATCCATGAACCAAAAATTGAAGTTGCAAATACTATCCCAAACATAGTTGTAACAACTTGTAAAAAGTTTTTTCATCTCCTTTTATAGCCCCCTTTTTTATTTGACAATCTTCAGGGATCACTTCCCGGGTCACCCCAGGGGGTATCAAGCCATTATGGGATTGTTTCCCCATCTTAAAATATTCAAACAACTTGTTTTTCACAATTTAAAAACATCTAAAAGGACTTGGGTGTAGCTTTTAAGCTCACGTTTAACCCTTGTTTTTCATTACTTCACTTGAGGCATCCATTGGTTAATTATCCAAGACCCCGGTTTACACCGAGAAACCATTCTGGTACATTTTCCAACGCGTTAAGGGAGCGAACAACTCATTTTTATCTTTATTTAGTTCGTTTTCCTAAAAATCAACGAGCTTATTTTCATCCTAGTGTCCATAATTTTCACCCCCCAGGCCATTTTGGCCATCTAGGAAGCTGAGGGAGGGAAACACCCAGGGTAGGTGGTCCTGAGAAAGACTTCATGTAAGTATTTCACCTCTCCTTTTTTCCCTTCATTACCGCCTCATACAAAGGACCACCTGAGGTGTAGGTAGTCTCTGCCTCGTGCCAAGCTATCAAAAAGTTTGTAACTGGCTTCACAGTCGGATAGGTCGGATATGTCCCAAAGAACATATTTTTCTTATAACACCTATCCTTCAATTGTTTCATGTTAGTATTCATATCTTAAGTTTCCTGCTAAGAAAAATCATCTTCCTTTGCATTCAACCAATATTTAATCTCTTCTAGATATGGATACCCCCTCCTTTGTTTCCTTCATCACTCAATACAAAACCTTTAGGCCCCCCCAAAAAAACTATTTTTTTCCCTCTTTCACGCTTGCAGACGTCTTTCTTAACATTAGGGGGTTGAATACCTACGGTTCCTCTATAATTGAACAAAAAAAACCTTAATGCATAGACATATCAATCCTCATCCAAAGACTGAAGAATGTTGATTAAGGTTGGTTTTCATTGATGTGAACCCTTGAAGAAAGCCCAATAGCACAAAGGTTGGGTAATGGACCCATGTTTGTTTGATGTAAAAATGACTCATTATTGTCTTGTCATGGTTGATAATAAGTACAAATGGATAAACTCCAAAGTGTTCCCCTTATCGTGAAATCCCTCACGGGAAGACGCTTTGTGGATTGAGTTATCCTAGAAGTATGGTTAGAGAACCCATGCTTATTTGTGGAATAATGAGATGAACGTCAGTGAATATTTCATTGAAACTATCCTATATGGATATTTTTTGTCATTCCATTTCCAGTGGTATGTGTAACGTCACATAACTGCTCACGGATAGAGACTTATGGCCATGCGAAGTTGGAGAACCCAGGTTTGGGTAATGGACCCAAGTTTGTTTGATGGATAATGGTATGTGTTTTGATATATTTTCAAGTAATACTATTCTATATGGATATTATATTTCATTCCATTTCTGGTGGTATGTGGAACATCACATAACTCCTCACGGTTTGAGAGTTATGGCCTTACGAAGTTGGAGGACCCTCATATGTCATCTAGAAGCCCCAAAAGGTCAAAGTAATCAAAGTGGTTTAATAGATTTTAGAAGGTAAATAATAAAGTGACGTGATGAGTGTAATATAATTCAAAGTGAATACAAAATAAATTATTTAAATAATGGAAAAATTAGAAGTGGGTTAACCCTAAAATAAGGAAAGTGGGCAAAGTGACCTAGAAGATGTTTTTAAGGAAGCTACTTGGAGAGTATAAATAAGAGGCAAGGCTCTCTCATTTTAGATCACACTTGAGAATATTGAATATCTATAGGTGCTTGAGGTAACCAAAGGAGATATAAGCTGAATTTATGAGGGAATTTGAAGAAACGAAGGCCAGAATTCAAGGAAGGATAAATTCTTTTGATGATGCTTTCTAAGGTATGTTATTTATAGGTCATCTCACCATTTTCGCAATAATGTTTTTTCTATAATGATTCAGAATGTGAAATTTTTATTCCATTGAGGAAAAATATCCAAGTATCTGTGGTAAGAAATTTAGCTTGTGGGTCATTTTATTTTTGGAGTTACACTCCATGGAAAATAGGGTTTGTGGCTAGTCCTGAAACTAGCCTAAAACAGGTGTTTCGGGTAAAAACATCATAAATTATTCATAACAGATCCAAATTTAGTAATACAAAATGTGTTGGTTAGAATACCATCTTTAGTATTATTTGTAATAGTTTCAGATCGATTCAAAAAATATTATGTGCGGGGCGCACTCTACAAGGTCTCTCTCTAGAATAAGCCAAAATTCAGCAAGGTATGCGATTTTTGCTATAACGCCTTTTATGAGAGGTTCCAAGTAGTGATACATGGAGGAATTGCATAAAACACATTGAAGAACATTTTTTATCAGTTTCAAATCTTTATTCATTACAGGTACAAAGTTATGATTATTTCAAGTTAGGGTTGTTGACTAATCCCAAACTAGTCATGTGAGACTAAAGAAAAGTTTGATGAAAATGCTAGTCTCTTGTTGTTAAAGTTAAGGAAGGTTTGTAGGTATGTGATCATATACAACAAGTCTATTAAAAATTTACAAATCATATTTGGATGATGAAATTGATGAGGGATTTTGGTTAAGGTACATGTTGGGTACATGGTTGAGACAAGTAGTTGATGAGTTGGCACATACATGAGGTGTATAGTTGATGATGTTGGTACATATTGATGAGTCACAGTTAATGAGTAGTTGACACATTGTTGGTACATACTTGGTACATGGTGGGTTTTACTTGTTTATGGTACATGTTGATTACAGGTTGTTTGGTACATGTTGGTGCATGGTTGATGCACTTGTTTATGGTACAGGTTGAGGTACAGGTTGATGCATGGTTTATGCATGGTTCAGGTTTATTGGTACAGTTTTACATCATTATATCTCACAGTGATAGTGTGACAGTGGTTCCATCATTCTACTTCTACTTCAGGGCAGTTGGACGGGGCAAGGACAAGTGGTTGTAGACACCTTTCGGTTGTAACTGAAGAACATAGGGGGTTGTATCCTCCTTCTGGTTTTAGCCAGAGAATTGGGGAGTTCGCGCTTCCCTCAAGTTGTAGCTTGAGAAGCTAGGGGGTTGGAGCCTCATTCCAGTTGCAGCTAGAAAACAAAGGAATTTGGTGCTTCCAAAGAATGCAATTCTTCAAGACATATAAGAAAAAACATTTTGTGGTTTTCTCCCGCTTTGGGTTTCCATGTAAAATATTGGTGTACTCTGTATGTGTATCATTATTCATTTGTTAATTTCTCATTATTGGATGATAATTCTAAATTGATATAAAACTTGTATTATTTGGTTTAAAACAGATGATTATTGCTCTATTACTGATTCACCCCCCCTCTCAGTAATCCAACAATTGGTATCAGAGAAGGTTCCTTCAAAAATCAGTTTAACCACTGAAAGGTAGATCATGGAGAGAAACAAATTGTATAAAAATGGAATACCACCATTTGATGGACATAAGTATGCTTTTTGGAGTATAAGGATGAATACATATATACTGGCACAGGGATTTGAAATTTGGCAATCAATTGTAGATGGATACACAACACCAATAGTTCCACCAACAAATGACAAAGCAGTGAAACTCGGTCAGAATAATTCCAAAGCCACAAATGCACTTCTGAATGGTCTTAGTGAAATCGTATTCACCAAAGTTTCACATTTTAAATCTGCTAAATATATTTGGGACAAGATTCGAAATATTTATGAAGAAGATTCAAAAGTCAAAGAAGCAAAGATTCAAAGTTATAGAGGTCAGTTTGAACAACTAAAGATGAAGGAAGATGAGAATATTGTAGCCTACTTCTTACGAGTCGATGAAACAATGAATGCAATCATAGGATTGGGAGAAGAAATCGAAGAATCTGTAATTGTTCAAAAGGTACTAAGATCTCTTCCTATGAGATTTGACCCTAAGATATCAACACTAGAAGAAAGATCAGATCTAAATTCAATAAGCATGGATGAACTGCATGTAATATTCACAGCATATGAAATGAGAACTGAACAAGAAAATCCATATGTAAAAGAAGTTTCTTTCAAATCATCAAAAAGATCAAAGAAAAAGGAAAAGAAACAAGAAGAACATAGCAGCAATAGTGATGTCTCGGAAGATGATGAAGAAGTGGCCAACTATTACACATCAAAATTACTCACTTCAATAGTGTCGTGATTTTCATCATTACAAGTGTTGTAAGTGTCGCATCTTGTCTACAAGTGTCGCAAACATCATATTGTCATCTTGCCTATGTTGTGCCTCTAACGAAATCATAAGGACACTTAATAAACCTCAAAGACTAGTTTTGTAGAGGAGAAATCAATTGACAAGGAGTACAATCCTTTTTCCACTGGAAAAATCCACTCAAAAGTCAAATTTGGAAAGGAGCGTGCCCCTACATACTGTCAAGGAGTGCTGGCACTCTGTACCCTCTTCTAGGGGAGTGTTCCAACTCTCTGGGTCCCTTTTGAGGGAGCACTCCCCTACATACTGTCAGGGAGCACTGGTACTCTGTACCCTCTTCTAGGGGAGCATTCCAATGCTCTGGGTCCCTTTTGAGGGAGCACTGGCCTTTTTTGGGTGAAATTTGGTTTGTTGGAGGAAATCATAGAAGGATCCCCTCAATCTCTGAAGTTGGTTGGACTCAAATATGAGTTCAAGGCATGATCTTAGGGAAGATCCACAAGTGAAGGAGAGGAATACTCAACTTATCCCAAAGATCTCTCAAGTAGTTGGGTGTCTCCAAGCTTATATAAGGAGGCCTTCTCGTGGTGAAAGGTACATGATACATGAAAAGATTGGAGGTATGAAACCTATGATATCATAGGAAACATACAGTAAATAGATGGAGATTGAGAATTACACCAAACTTATGATCCCATAAGTGAGATTCCATTGAAGCATAATCAATGTAGATCACTTGAGCAAATGGGTTGGACAAGGAGAGCTGGAAGAAGTTGTTTCACCTTCATCAGAGGATTGTAAGCACTCTTCATTTGTTCTCATTAATATACATATACACTTGGCCTATTTCTTTCAAGTTTGTGTTTGTTCCACATAAAATTGTCTCTAGTAGATAGATTTGTATTTGAGCTAATCTCAGTAGAATAGGAAGATTGTTGTATCTTTGTTTGTTCTACAGGACCTATCGAGGAGCTTGGGATTGAAGTTGAACTTGGACTTTGCGAGGACAAACACCATTTAAAAAGGTACACTTTTCTTCTTCCTCTTCATTAATTAGCTTAATTAGATCTAAAAGGATGTCAGTGACCAATGATAACACCCTTTCTGTCTTGGTTTTAGGGGTCTAGATACCAAGAGGGAATCCACTTGTCCGTAGGAGGATTCACCTGTAACAAAAATTGGCAACTCCATTCCAGTTTCAATAGCATTCTTCTTCCATCCAGTGAAGATCTCTTGGAATCCATGATCGAGTTTTGTCCCTTGACATGGTGTCCTTCCAGAGAATTATCCTCTTGGAAGCCATTATCAAGAAGTGTCCATGAGCATATTTTCCCTCTCTGTGGAAATCTCGTTAAAAAATGAAACAGAGGTCACAAGCACACTTTTCCTCTCTGTGGAAAGCTCGTGAAAAAATGAATCAAAATCTTTGAGCATAATTTTCCTCTCTGTAGCAAGCTCGTTAAAAAATGAAACAGAACTCTGGGGACTGAACCCGAAGCCCTGAGCATAGTTCTTTTCTTGTGTCAAGATCGTTAAAAAATGAAACAGTCACCTCTCCTGTCAGGTTGAGTCTTTCGCCAGATCTCGTAGATGTCGAGTC
>JASDQU010421815.1:0-10128 GCA_032191745.1 Picea mariana
AGATATCCTGCAATCAGAGTTAGTAAACTGTTCAGATTCTGATGACTATAACTATGATATTGTGAAGGACGACATGAACACTAGATACAAGACAATTGTTCAGTTGAAAATGCACTTGGTGGCAACCAGACCTCGGTTGCTCCCATATTACGATATGATCCGATGGGCATTGGATAACATCGACCTGCCTTCCAGAACTATTGTGAATGACAGACAGGCCATGATTGGGACTTTTAGGCCCGAGCATATCCAGTCTATGTATAAGCTCCCAGCGACCTCTGAATACACATTTGGCAAAGAATTTTTCGCAGACTTCAAAGAAAAGGAGTGCAAAGAATTTGACAAGACTATGCCAGGCTTGATAAAGGATTGGGTATCTCGTCCCTCCACANGAGGGCGTGTATTCAATTTCTTCGTTGGAACCAAACTACAGGTATGTGGCGATGATGACTTGTCGGCTTTTCAGATCGGAGGACACCGCTCATTTTTACGTTCAGTGGGTACCCCTCATTTTTCGGGTATCCGAAGGGTCCTCATTCAATTGGGAAAAAATTCTCTCTGATAATTTGTTCAACAAAATCACTGAGTACCAGGAGCAGAAGGCAGCCGGGAAGCCGTCCAGATTCTACATGTCCACTTATATCATGGACGCGATATGCTCCTTGACGCCTTTCCCTTTGATGAATTGGGCTTGGAGTCCATCCGAAGAAAAAACTGTGCATGAGTACCACAATAAGCTGTGGGAAAATAATGCGAATGAGTTTATTTATGAGATTTTTAACTGGGTGATGGTGCCCCTGCACGTCACCATTTTTGGTCTTTTACCACCCTGCATCTCGGATAGCATGGCTGCGAATCTGAGCCATATTACATACTGGTATGTGGAGGAAGAATTCTACTATTTGAGAGTATTCGTAGCTGTTGTTCCTCCTTTGGCCCTCCCACAATTTATCCCTGATAAACTGGCATGTTGCGAAATTGCTCGAAAAACAGTGATCGGCGGCGTGAGCAAAGAATTAAAAGCATCATCAAAGAAGGTATGGTCGTCTTTCCCTATCCGGATTAATTCCTATTCCTTGATAGATTTCGGGCATGCTAAGGCTGAAGCTGTAGCTTTAGAAGGCTTAAATTTGGCCTATATTGAATATAAAAGGCATGATCTGCAGAGGATCGTAAGTACTCATTTAGGAAATTGTGGCTTAAAAAGATTCGAACATGAATCCTCGCCCTCGAATGATGTTTTCCGAGGGGCCAGATCCTATTCAGAAGTACAATTCTGAATCAAATCCCTAGTGGCCGAAGACAGGGATTCTGTCTTAAAATTTTAGGCGAACAGGAAGCGATGTCTCCCTGTGGTGCTGGGAGGTTTGGCACTTCCCAAAGACAAGGAAAAAGAAGCCGAAAGTTCTGAGGGGAAAACATCTAACCCCAAAAAACATCAAGAAGGAGAGTGGGAGGAGAGTCCTGAGCCGGAGAAGAATCCAGACAAGGAGAAGAGTCCTGAGCGGGAGGAGAATCCCGAAATAGAAAAAGAGGCTGCTGATCCTCCTAAGGAGCATAATCCGGAGGTGGAAATAAAAGACACAAACCTACCAGAAACTCAAAATCTGGAGGCGGGGATGAGGACCTCTGATCCCCCAAAAGAGCAAGATCCACTCAGCACACCAGGGAAGGCTGCGAAGTAGATTGGGCAACCCATCACCTCTATCACACCCTTGCAGTCGACGCAAGGAAACATATAGGAAGGATGGATTTTTGGCGAAGAGCTGAGACCTGTAAGGGCATTGGAACTCCCTCCTAATGAATTCTTTTTTGATAGAAAAAGAAAAGCTGTAGTTAAGCAGGAATTTCATCAGGAGGGAGAGTCTACTGTCAAAAAGTACAAAGTGATAACCGATGGGAAGAACAAAAGGAAAGATGAATTTTCCACAGAGATTGCAGGAACGCTGGGAGCGTACGCAACAACAAATCAATTCTCAGTCGCGGCATTAAAAAATCAGCTCAAAGCAAAGAATCGGCTAATCAAGACTCTTGAAGCTCGAATAGCTTCAGCTGCGGAAGATGCTAAAAGTCAAGTGAGTGGAGCAATAGAACTAGCCCAATTGGCCGATAGGAAAGAGATCGAGGTCCTCAAGACCAAGCTGGAAAAGGAAAATTCGATTATCCGAGATGGTCGGGTGCAGTTCGACCACCAGAGGGATACAATCACACAATTACAGGCTCAATTAGAGGTCACAAAAAGCAAGGTGATTGACGTTGAGATTGTCAAATCTCGAGCAATCAACATTCGAAGCAGAGTCTCTTCTGCTCAACAGAGCCTACTAAACAAGATCGAGGAGTTTCAAAACAATTGCTTGTTAATGAATCAGATTTCTGAGAATCTGATTGACAAGGAAAGAAACGCAGAAGCTGCTCGGATCATCTTACAGGAAGCAGTGATAGCTACCAATAACAGGTTTTCAACAGGGACCCCCGGGCTCTCCATTGCCGAACAAACAAGAGGTAATATTTTGTTAAAGAACTGGGAGCATGATATTGCTTTGAGCAAAGAACAGGCACAAAAAGTGACGAATTCACTCAAAGAAACCTTCAAAAACATAAATGCTGAACTATTAGGGATGGAGAATGGAGGAGACACAGAGATGCTGAGGCAAATAAATACGGAGTGGATCTCCCTTAACATAAAAGAGAAAAATGAGAGAGATTTGATGGAAATCTCTAAAATGGATAGGGCAGGGATGGCTCAAATTGATGAGCATCTAATTCAACCCAGCACACAACTCGGTACCCTTGATATTGTTGATGCATATATGGGAAATCAACTTCCACAATTAGCCCGAGACTGCTATTTTGTCGAAGCCAGTTGTCAGGCAGAACCGTCACAGCTCGTATCCCAATTCCTGGACAAATGTAGGATATGCACTGAGTCTATGCAGAGACAAGCACCTGGTGCACTTTGAAAATGGAGTTGAAGAGATGGAGTGGTTTCGCTCCTAACAGCTGCTAAACGGAACCGCCACAGCTTGGATCCAATTTTATGGACAAGTGTATCATATGCACCGACTCATGTAAAGAAAGCACTTGGCACCCTTTTGTATAAATAGAACGGAGAAAGAAGAACACAAGGCTGGACTTTTTGGGTATCAATTGTAATAGAGTTTTTGCATGAAGGAAGTTAATACAAGAAAAATTTGGAGATTCCTAATCCCGTCACGACTGTGTTGCAAGTTTGTTTCGTTGTGTTTTATTGTTTCTTTTCATTTTGATCTACATAATTGATATATGTCACTGTAATTTAGTAATACCACTACTATAGTGAAAGGAGTTTTGTCATTTTGTAATTGTCTCTTGTCTTTCCTCTGCACCAGCTTTAGCGGGTGTAAGACCAATTTACATTTGCAGAATCACATATTTATTTACGTTATATCAATTATGTCTGTGTTAGTTTCTTCTTTTATGTATGTACAAGTTTTCTATTGACCAGATCCTTTTATTATCCACTGTTAAACTTTTTTCTCCCACGCCGCATCTTTTTATTAAAAGTAACACAATTACGGGAAAAGGCCTTCAATTTGTGTTTTTATTTCATTCTTCGTGCACAAGTTTCTCTTCACTTCAACCAAATTGAGCAGCATCAAAACCTCTCGTTAAATCATTTCTTACTGTGATGTTTTCTCAATGACTGTCCCTGTAGCTACTCAACCGAATATTCAACCCGGACTTTCCAATCAGAATCATATCGCGTTAAATCTTTTCGATACAATACTCATAACTGCTAACACCCAAGAAGAACTTGAACGTTCGTGGGCAGCTATTGAACGAGATATAACTGCTCAAGAGCAGTTGGAAGCTGACGCAGGGAACCTAGAAATCTACCTTAGTTTCCCACACTGAAAGTGACTTTATTCTTGTATACATCCTTAACACACCTTCGGATGCCTTGACACTGTACTCTAAGCCTTAGTACAGACTCAGGAACAACACTTCCGATGAAATCTCGTCTGTCGATCGATACGTATCCCTACGTTGCTACTTTGGGATTTTAAGAGGTTCGTTCCTCCTCGTACAGGGTTGTTAAGACTTGCACTTCTAGTCCTTTTTCTAGGCTCTTGGTAAACCTTTCCAAGGAGGGAAAATCTCTATGAAGAGATCTATTCCGGGGCATTCCGAGAGACAGATAAGGGGAAACAAATTCCCAAGGACGGACTGGAAGTCTATCTTGGTTCAACTCATGCATAATTAGATTCATTTATCAACATAAGCCATGTGTGGTCTTTCTGTTATAAGCATATATCTATTATTTCTTATCAAAACACTGCACAGACATTCTTATACTGTAATCGTTCACAATTTCACAGTTCTATGAGCATATATGTCAGTATATGAATTTCAAGATGCAATATATAAAACACTTATCAGAAATAACACCAGAAGTGTGTGCAACTGCTGAGAGGGGTGCTCGTTTCCACCCAACCGTAGGCATAGCGACTCCTAGCAGATTTACCACTAGCCACCCCCGAGCTGAGACCGCGATGCTGTGAGACTGCATCTCTCTGTCTGCCAGTGACCAGGAGCGAAGGTTGCAATCCTTCCTCTCTTCTATCACTCACTCTACATAATGCTAGAGTTCCCCTCGTGTCTGCCCCCAATCACTTCTACCCCATGCATTATCCTCTTGCGAGGTTGCATGTAGCGCGATTACCCTCGCGCTGATCAGGCTTGATGGCTCTACGGATGGGCGGTTCATCATCCCATCCCTCATTAATCCATCCGTCTACCAGCCTGCGAGACATTAAATTCAGGGCCAGTGAGCCACTTTTGGTTCTCCAGGCCAGTGGAGTCCAAATACGGTATTAATTCTTGGTGGAAGTTAACACCACCTTTTCAGGTGCCTTCCACTGCCATCATGGTCTCTTTTTCTGCACATCCCCTCTCAACAGTCCTTCAATAAATTCAAAATTTTATTCACATTCATTGACCTATTCCTCAAGGTCCATTTACATCACATATTCACATTTATGAGTTTGCCATAGTTCTTGGCCAGTCCAGTTATATTTACAAGCTGGGGGGAAATAGGGTGTTACACTAGTCATGATAAAATTCATGCTTATACTCTTTAACAATGTTTCTATCTCCCCCCATTTAACATCAATGGTAAAGGGTATCTCCGTTTGGGGCTTCTCCTCTTGACTGAACTCTCCTTGGGGCTGCTCCCCTTGTCTGCATGCCTTTGATTTTTATTTGTGTTTATAATCCTCTGATTACCCTCTTTCCCTTCATATGAATAATATCTCCCCCTTTGATAAAGGGTATCACTCTGAAGTCATATTGCTCATTTTTCCCTTGTGACAATTGCTCCCCTTGGAAACATGCCTATATTCTCTCTCTCTCTAATCATTTACCTTTTGCATCTGATAAATCTCTCCCCCTTTGTCCTATTTATGGTGCTTCCTCGTGTACATCTAAGACATATAAGATAAGCATTCAAAAGTATTCATTTTGGAGTAGAAATTACTCCTAGTCTCTAGCGAAGATACTCAAGGGATTCCCATGGAAGCGATTTTGTAAAGATGAATGCCACTTGTTCTTTTGTTCCCACATATTCAACTCTGATGTTCTTCTCTGCAACCTGTTCCCATAGAAAGTGATACTTGATTGGAATGTTCTTTGTCTTGGAGTTCATCACCGGGTTTTTGAGATACTGTTGGCGCTTGTATTATCACAATAGATTGGAATGGGCTCATCATACTCAACCTGTATATCTGTCAGATTTTATTTAATCCAAAGAGCCTGTGTACAACATGATGTTGCTGCAATATACTATACCTCGACTGTAGATAAAGATATTGATGATTGTTTCTTGCTTATCCATGATACTAAACATGTTGGCAAATGTCTAACTGGTAGCGCATGCTTGTCATTGATGGCAAGTACAACAGTGAAGATGGAAGAATCAGAGTGTGCATGTGAAGACTCTGCAGAGGCGCAGAAGTCAAAGAACCCCTTGGGGATTCAGAAGTGAAAGCTCAAGAGGAACACCGTCAAGGAGAACGTGCACAACAAAGCTCAAGATACAGGAGCTTAGGAGAAGACTATAGAAGGGAGATATCGACAGCCGTTGGATCTCATTCAGAAATCCCATCAGCCGTCAGATCGGACAGGAGCTGCATGAGGTTTACCATCGGGAAAAGCCAAGGTGAAATCTCAAAAGGAGGGATGACTCATCAGGGTTTCACACATCGGGAATCCTGTGAGCTAATGCATTGTGGCATTGAAAAGCTAGAAACCCCGACGAGTGGTAAGACTGCGGTCATGGGGATAACGGTCATATGGGCCAGGACCCTAGCCAGGAGAGCTAGTGCGTAAAGAGCATGTCGGGATTCGAGGGATTGTGAATCCTGAGGACATATATGTTTCGACATGGGAAAGTCCAAAACCCCGATGAGGAGGTTTGGCTGCTGTCATATAGGAGAAGGTCACATGGACCACGAGCTTAACCGAAGGGCTAATTGAAGTTAGAGGCATTAGATCCAAGCGCAGGGTCCGACCACCGTTGGATTGAGGAAAACCTGCATGATCTTTAAAAGTGCAAGGGGTAGAGGGCTCACAAAAACTTGACGTAATCTGAGCCGTCAAATCAAGATCACATCTGAACCATTGATTGGAGTTTCAAGGATCGCATTTTGGAAATGTCAAAGAAACAATGCAATAGGAATCCCGATTTCTCAATATACAAAATCTCAGCGTAATCTGAGCCGTCATATCAAGATGTGATCTAGACCGTCGACGTGACTCACGTCAGCTAGGAACACATGGCACAACCAGGTAATGACAAGTTTCTGACTGATTCAACATTTCAGGCACATGTAAGTCATGAATTAGAGTGACACGTGGTATTATTCAACACATGTCAATCCACGTATAACGTCACTAGATGGACACCTTGTTGGAGTTTCGGGGATCGAGAGTTGGACATGTCAAAGATTATTGACATCAAGAATCCCGATATCGTGATATGTGAAATCACGATACAATCTGAGCCGTCAGATCAAGCTTTGATCTGGACCGTTGATTCCAGTCAATGGAGAGGCATCGGGGATCGAGAGTTGGACATGTCAAGAATTATTGACATTAGGAATCCCGATATTGCGATAGGTGANGTGAAATCGCGATGTAATCTGAACCGTCAGATCAAGTGTTGATCGGAGGGCTACTGATGCACGACACAGTGAAACTGCCAGAAACCATTGATGGCATCTGCTAGAGAATTCAAAGAGACCCCTGTGTGATCACTAGAAGAGATGAAGAGTCTCCAAGCTTCATCCAAGTGAAGGAAGACTACTCTTAGAAGGGATTGACAGATGGATGAGCGTGGAAGCCTGTAACTAAAATAGAGAAGGTGAGCTCAACTGTCACAAAGAAGACGAAGAGTCTCAACTGCCAAAGAAGCTGAAGAGTCATGATGATGATCAGACAGAACACTCGAGAGGTGGAGAATAACGACGCAGATTCATCATGCAGAGGCATTGCGGACATTGCATGCACAAGGTGCACAGAAGCTATAAATACACAGTACAGGGAAGAGAAGGTTGTTGTTGCTGTTGCTGTTGGAGGTTGCTGTGATTGTTGTTGGTGAAGGTGATTCATGTGTGAAGAAGGAGGAGAGTGCACCAGCTGAAGAGCATAGAAGAGGAACTGTGCAGTGAATGGACATGGCGCACAGAGCATAAATAGCGGAAGAAAAGTCAGCGCAAGTGAGGTGTGCAGAAAGGCAATGAGGCCGATAGAGCAATGAAATGCAGCAGAACAATGATGAGTCTGGTAAGCCATTGTTGAATATCATATCACTGTAATAAGTTTCAGTAGCAAATATTTATATTTCAGGGTGGTTGGGAGGAGCTAGGGAGGCCTTGTGTCCTCAAAGGTTCAAGTGGGTGCTTGAACACAGGGAGTTGGTGCTTTCTTCTAGTTGGTGCTGTTATCGCTCAGTTTGTAGGAAAGGTTTAAGTAGCTTGAAGGCAAGGTTCAAACTGGCATAACAGGAGCTTCCCCATCCACTGTCACCTCGATGGGGAGCTCTTTCTATTTAGGGTGGCTAATCCCAAGGGAGACGTCCCTAGTAATCTGGGGTTTTAAAAGGTATTAAGGTTTAAAGAATCAGGATGAGAGTTTCCTTTCATAGATTACTGCCCAAAGAGATGATAGTCAAGAGAAGATATTCCACTAATAAAGGCACCTGTTTGCGAGACAAGGCAAATAAAACTAAAAGTGTGCAGCAATGGTTAATACTTCAAATTGTTAATGACTATCTTTAATATATACACATGAGCATAATAAATGTAATTATTGACGAAGTCAATGATTGCAATTAAAGCTAAAACTTATAATATTACTTCCTCAATAGATACAAAAAATAGATATCGGCATTCAATGTATAAAATCAAATCCTTGTATTATCACAATGCAATAAATGTGCTCATATATATATATATATATATATATATTGTTGCTGCTGCGTCACTATACTACCAAGGGTGACGTCAGTATTAGTTCTAGGTTAGTTTTGAGAGGCAAAGAAGTGGAATTTTTTGCAAATTAAGTCAATGAAAGCAATCTACACATCAATGCCAAATGCTATATGGCAAGGTCACAACGTTTTATACCAAATAAGAGATCAAAACAGGTGTGACGTCAGCCCTAATCTAGGTTAGGTTAGCTAGACAATAAAGGTGAACGTTTTGCTAATTGGACCAATGAAAATGCTCAACACCTCTATGGATATCAATGGATGACCTAACCTCAAGTTTTAGACCAAACAAGAGTTCAAATAAGGCAAGACGTCATCAGCAATTAGTGTTGAAAAGTCAGCAAGAAACATGTGTCTAATTTAGTTTTCCCTTAATTAAATTAGACAATAAATATTAATCTATTATCTCATTCATAACTGAGTGATTTGGAATTGTAACAGAATTATCAGTGTAGTTAACTGAGTTAAGCTTAGTTGTGTTAGTGTGAGTTCAGTGAATTAATTATTCATTAATTCACAATCAGTTAACTCGCATGCAACTGAAGACTTGCCACGGTTAACTACATGCATGACATTCCAATGTACACCAGTTGAGATAACAGGTGAAAGGGACATTTTGGCTATCAGTTGTGATTTTTTCACACATGCAGTGGATATGCTTATGATCATGTGCAAATGATTCATTCGATTCAATTGTGAGAATTCGGATTGCAGAGATTGTGTAGAGGAGGCAGGCTGTCGGGACACGAAAATTGGCGCATGTATTTGCTAATTTGTGTATGATAGTGTGAGACGATTGTATTGTACTGAGAGTTCNCGAGATTGTTTCATGATTCATGATATACATAATATATGATAGTGGGGTTTTTAGCTTTACGCTTTCCCGGTAAAACTTATGTGTTGTGTGTTATTGATATTTCACTTTGTGCATTGTGGTTGTGATCGTGGTTTAAATTGCTTCCGCAATAATAGTAGAAGTGATTCTGTATTTAACAAGTTGTGTTAATTTTTATATCAGGAGAATCGCAGGAATACTTGTTTGGGTATCGTAATTTCTACATGGTATCAGAGCCACGGAGGCCACGGAGTCACGGAAGTGAGGTGCGAACAAAATTGCATTCTCGCAGGTCCCATATCTAGCAGGGTGCGAAATCTAGTACTGAAAACTTCCGATTTTTTAAAGAACATTAATTCTCGCACCCTAGACAAAGGCAGGGTGCAAACATCATTGGAATTCTCGCAGGAAAATACACTAGCAGGGTGCAAACAGTCCAGGGAATTCTCGCAGGTGAATACACTAGCAGGGTGCGAACCTCCAGGGCATTCTCGCAGGTGAATACACTAGCAGGGTGCGAACAATCCAGGCAAGTTCACAGGCTATACACAAGCAGGGTGCGAACTCCCCTCAGGTTTCTCTCAGGTAGGGTGCGAACCTCCCAGGGCAAGGGGAAAGTGAAGGGGTTGAGTTTTGGGTTGGATAACATTCAAATTTGCAAGATTTTCTTGGTGCGACACTTGATTCAAGATCGAAATGTATTTCAATGGCTTGAGGTTGGAGTATGCACTCAAGGGCAGCTCTAACTACATTGCATGGAAGGACA
>JASDQU010421816.1:0-10128 GCA_032191745.1 Picea mariana
GATGGCGTCAGGGTGGATTCGAAAAAGATTGAAGCTATGCAAGATTGGCCACACCCAAAGACTCTCAAAAGCTTGCGTGGATTTTTGGGTTTAATAGGGTATTATCGCAAGTTTGTTAAGAACTATGGAAAGATTGCAACACCACTCACTGCTCTCCTAAAAAAGAACTCTTTCACTTGGACTCCAGCTGCTGCTCAAGCTTTTCAAACCTTGAAGACGACCATGTGCACCACTCCGGTTCTATCCCTTCTTGATTTCACAAAGACCTTTGTGTTGGAATGTGATGCCTCAGGGAAATGAATCGGTGCTGTCCTTATGCAAGAGGGTCGACCTTTGGCCTTCATCAACAAGCAATTGTCTGAAAGGAATCTGGGCAAACCCATTTATGAAAAGGAAATGTTGGCTATTCTGCATGCTGTTGAGCTGTGGCACCCTTATCTCTTGGGGCAACGCTTCCAAATCAAGACTGACCATCAAAGCCTCAAGTACTTTTTGGAACAACGCATTTCCTCCCAAGAGCAACAAAAATGGGTGACTAAGATATTTGGTTATGATTATGAGATCATTTACAAGAAGGGCAAAGATAATGTAGTGCCAGATGAACTGTCTCAAAAATATGAAGAAGAAGGATCCATTTTTTTTCTTTCCTTCATTGTACCTGATTGGCTCCAAGCTGTGCAACAGGAATGGCTTCAAGACCCCAAAAGTTCGCATCTAATCCAGCAATTGCAGAGCAAGGCTCTAGCTCCCCCAGGGTACTGTTGGCTACAGGATGAGCTTCGATACAAAGGCCATTTGTATTTAAGTAAACAATCAAAGCTTAAATCCACGTTGCTTTTTGAGCTTCATGCTACACCCACAGCGGGGCACTCAGGGTTCACAAAAACATATGACAGAGTCAAACATTCCTTTTTCTGAGATGGTATGAAATAGGACATCCATAAAATTTTCGCTGAATGTGAGGTGTGTCAACGCAACAAGGGAGAAACAGTCAAATCTCCAGGCACTCTACAACCACTTCCGATTCCACCTATTTGGAAGGATATCTCTATGGAATTTATTACCGGCTTACCCAAATCAGGGGATAAATTAGTCATAATGGTGGTTTTGGATCGCATTTCAAAGTATTCTCATTTCTGCGCTCTTCAACACCCATTTACTGCATCCACGGTGGCTCAACTTTTCATGGAACAGGTCTCCAAGATTCATGGCATGCCGCACTCTATTTTTTCTGATCATGACCCAACTTTCACAAGCAATTTTTGGCAAGAACTGTTTAAGCTCCAAGGCACCCAATTGCATCTCAGCACAACCTATCATCCCCAGACTGATGGTCAAACAGAAGTTGTCAACNCATCAGTGGGTTCAGTGGCTACCCCTAGCCGAATGGTGGTACAACACTTCCTACCATACAACTACTCACATGACTCCTTTTGAAGTAGTATATGGGCATAAGCCACCTTCAGTTCTCTCATACTTACCGGGTACCTCGAAGGTCCAGGCGGTTGACCAAGCACTTACAATTTGAGAAGATATTCTTTGTACCCTTAAAGAGAACTTGTTCATGGCACAAAATCGCATGAAGCAACAAGCAGATCAAGGTTGCTTTGAACGTCAATTTGCAGAAGGGGATCAGGTCTCTCTGCGACTGCAACCATACAAGCAAACTTCCCTCAAGGCTGAGCATTGTTAGAAGCTAACACCCAAATTTTATGGTCCTTATATAGTTCTCAAACATGTGGGACAAGTCACATATCAGTTAGCTCTGCCCAGTCAGTCGAAGCTACATCCAGTTTTCCATGTTTCATGCTTAAATAAGGTGATTGGAACTCGGTGCCAAATTCAAACCAACCTTCCCGAGTTAGCTGAAAAAGGATCCATTTGGCTACAACTAGAAGTAGTTTTGGACCAGCGTGAGCGTCTCCTATGTCAACGAACCATCAAGGAAGTGTTAGTCCAGTGGAAAGTTACGAATCCATCAGATGCCACTTGGGAACCAACTACCATTCTGCAGCAGTTTCCTCATCTCAAACCTTGAGGACAAGGCTATTTTTAAGGGGGCGGACATGTTAGGGTCCTAACCCACACATAGGTAGATTAATATATTCGGATGTAATAAAGGTCAATATTAATAAGGCCTTTCAATAAAATAGAATAAGGAGGATGTAAGAAGACCTAATAGAAGCTTTTGCTTCTAGAAGGATCTTCCTCTAGATGCATCTCTTGATAGACATTTTGTATAAATAAGGGTCGAGGGTATGAAAACCCTAGCTTGGATATTATTGTAACAACGCACTGATCAATTGGAGGTTGCCCCCTCGAAGAGGCATGTGAACATTGCTTTCTGAATCAAAGCGCTATTTCTATTGTTGTTCTTATATCATTTCTGCGTTATTATGGAGATTATGTTGGATATTTTACTGTTATTCTGCCATTTCTACATTTTGTTTTTGTTCTGCATATTTTGTATATCTGGTATCTTGCACTATAGGCTCAATACTGCAAGCAAGGACATGAGATGCAATCACAACTTAACACCAAAAAATGTCCTTTTTCATGATCTTTAGTCTGCTTGGTGTGAAAAAGGGATAAAATTGTACCAAATAGGCGTCCTTTCAAATCCAATTTACAAGCGTGAAAGAGACAAGTTCATTCGAAAATCTTTTCTCTTTTTGAAGACGAGTTGGAAAAGAGCTTAAATCAAACTCAGTTGGGAGTCCATTAGGTATAAAGAAACATGTTTATGAGTGATAAATGAGGCTCAACATAAAGTCATGTATTAGCTACAGGGCCTCCTAGTCCTACAGAAAAAATATCTACATGGGCACTAAATGAAGCAGAGGATCTAACTAGGGCACCCATGTTTGGTAAGTCTCTACCACTTGACAATGACACGTCTTATAGAAGATGGAAGGTTCTGTGTCACAACAAATGGGTTCATACCTAAGGCATATGAGTGATAGGTATAGGACAATGAAAAAGTTCATGATGGAATGGATACCTATCCTATATGTTGGGTAGTGAAATTACCTTCCCATGGTTATGAACGACCAACATAGCATGGAAATCCACAAGAATCCCTCGTGAAAACTACAAAAAACAACTCAATCTAGTGTTGTATTAGTCCATTAAGCAAAACAATGACTCAAAACTATAGAAAGTGGCTAAAAACTGTTATAAATAGTAACAAAACCAAAAATTACTATGTCATTTTGACTTTTTACCCAAATAGTGAAAATTGGACCAAATTACCTTCGATCTTCAACTGGTGATTGTGGGAGCATAGAGCAACGAAATCATAAACTTTCTAGACCAGGTAATTCATCTTTCCCTCCTCTTCCTTTCTAGTTGATTAAATTTTTAAATTAGGTTTCAAATTTTGAGTAAATTAGGGTGCAAATTGAGTAATTCGGTGTTCACGGGCTACCATTCATCGGGTCGCCTATATGTGAGGTTATACGTGACTGTGTAAAATACAGGGCACATATACTCAGTCCTATATGTGAATTTAATTGTAGTAGCCCACGTACAATTCCGTAATCAATGATTTCTATGGTTGCTAACTCAAAATTTAACTTTTATCTGGAAGGATGTTGCTAGGATGGAGGGAAAGGGAGCCCGAGGAGGTAGATGTTGCTGTGGACAGAGATCTGGGGGCCCAAGTGGCCTTGAAAAGATGTGTCTTATAAACATTTTGGAACTAAAAGGGATGAGGGCCCAAGTGAGGTTTCTTGATATGCTTGTGGATTACGGGGACCCTTATAGTGAAATCTTCAACCTCGATGGGCAACCATTGAGGATTGAAGTCGAGGATATATAATTTTTGACTAGTTATTCTATCGGGGTGAGGTAGTGAACCTCAAATCTCGGGGATATGGGAGAGGTATGAAGATAAAGAAGTACATAGATTCTCAATGTGTAGAAGGGGCTCTGAAGTTTGGGATTCAACTCCCCATCTGAGCGATAAACAATCTCATCCTCAAGATTGTTGTCCTCGTGTTGACCAAGATCACAAGATTGGGTTCGTTGAACCAAGAATTGAGGCCGCTCATGTTCTATGTTGTAGAGTTATTGAGACCCACAATATATGATTGGTGTACCTCACTACTGGATAATATGAAGAACCAGTTGACAGGGTGCAAACAGGGTAGCAAGAGGAACTTTGGGTTTGCCTCTCTCTTATGTAGTTTTTTCTTTGAGTGGGTTCCAGGTTTGGGACCGAGAGTCGAGATTCTTCTGAGAGGACCTTGCGATCTAGCCATGGCACGGTGGATCGAGGTAATGAGATGGTAGGGGGGAGGTAGGGTTCCCACACCCTACAATGAGGATTTCTTCTACCGGTGGAGGCGACAGGTCATTTCCCTGGATGACTACGCTTATGTAGGGATTGACTTCAGATGTCAGTTTGACATGCCACTGCCACCAGGGACCACCTACCGGGACATAGGTATGTCAAATGTTTTTAAATATTTCAATCTTTTGTATTTTTGTATAGTGAAACAAAAATATTTTTGGATGATGCTTAAGTACTAACTAGACACCTGTATGACGCAAAATTAGGTCTGCGATGACTAGAAGTTCTTCCTCGACATCGTCGGAGGCACCGGGGAGATGAGGCGGTAGGAGAAGAAGCTAAGAGAGACCTTCAAAATGTGCAGGGAAACCTGTCTCATTTGACTCATAGGATTTTGATGGTTCAGGTAGAGGATCTTTCAGAAGCCATGCAATGACAAGTGGTTGGTGTGCCCAGAGCTTGGGTGCGACTTTTTCGGTGTCTCACAAATGCTGTAGTTTTTTACCATGAAACACATCTGGTGCCACATGTGTAGATGTCATGGATATTGTATTATCAGATATAATGGATATTGTATTATCTCGATGCTACTCGTCAAGACTCTTTAGGTGTACAAGGCATTGCTTGATATAGAAAGTGTCAGTTAGGCGCGTGACTGCCAACTTAAGAGAAGGTATTTCACATTCAATAGGTAAAATCAACTCCATACCATGTACTAACTGGAAAGGGGAAAATCGGTGGCAGTCTTGATTGAGGTTCGGTATGCCCTGAGTGCGGGATATAGCATAATGTGCCAGTCAGACTTACTCTAGCTGACAATTTTTTGCAAAATGGTCTTGAGAGACTTGTTGATGGCCTCTACCTGTCCATTTTCCTAGGGGTAGTAAGGGGAAGAATGACCATGTTTAAACCCCAACTTAGATGCTAGCTCTTCCATCATTTTGTTCCGAATGTGACTGCCATCATCAGTGACAATATCACTCAGGATACTGAACTGGGTGATAATTTGATTGAATATGAAGAAGGCGACAGTCTTCCCATCAGATTTAACTATAGGCGTGGCCTAGACCCACTTAGTAAAGTAGTCGACAACCACAATAATGTGTTGATTCCCCCATCCAAAGTTGGGTTGCAATCCATGAAGTCCACCCCCCACTTGGTGAAGGGACTGACGGTAATGACTGGGTGAAGAGGGGTTGGATGCGAGTGCATTTTCCAAGTGAACACCTGGCAGGGGTGACACTTCTTAACCGCTTCAACACAATCTTTAAATATAGATGGCCATAAATAACTAGCTCGCAAAATTTTATAGGTTGTCGCAAGCCCAGATAGATGACCATCACAAGATCTACTGCGGAAATTTTTTAGGACTGACTCGGCTTCCCCATGAGTTAAACAATGATGCGGGATATTGTCTATTCCTCGGTGATACAAAGTGTCACCGGCAATAGTGTAATTATTAGCTTGGTATCGCACACGTCATCGGTCATCTCGCAAGAGATTCTGAGGAAACTTCAACATCTGATGATAGAGAACAATATCTCCATACTAGGGGTCGGACGACGAGATAAGAAAAATGTTTTCATCTGCAAATAAATCAACATGGATAACATCTTCATCTAGTCATGGAAAGTCGGATATTAACTCTGTGAAGATTAGTGATTTCTTGGATTTCATAGAAGATAAATTGAGATCAAATTCTTGTAAAATGATAATCCATTTATCATATTTTCCCCCTATGATACGCCTGGTAAGGATGTATTGAAATGGATTGAGATTAAAAACCACAGTAGTCTTGCAAAGAAATATATAATGGAATAAATGTTGGACTGTGTGAATGAAAACCAAAGCTATCTTTTCAACGTGAGAATAATTAAGCTCAGGACCGACTAAGTTTCAACTCAGATAGTAGATGACATGATCACAGAGCTCATCATCCTCCTGAATAAAAACCATACCAATCGTATCCTCAGACGCACCGATATAAAACAAGTAATCCCTACTGTAGTCATGATACTTCATTAGAGATGTCGATACAAAGGCTTTCTTCAAAGCATCGAAGCACTCCTGGGCTCGCTCATCCCAGATAAAAATGGTGTCCTTCTTAAAATACGCATGAAACCCTTAGTGATATTAGCATAGTTTACTATAAATCAACGTAAAACGTTAGCTTTCCCCTATAAACATTGAATTTGTCTTATAGTGGGCGGGGGAGGAAACTGAAGTATTGCCTCAACCTTTAACAAATCTACCATGATCCCGGTCTCAGAAACTAGAAATACCAAAGGATGACCATACCTAATGCAAAATATGCACTTATGAGGGTTCAATCGAATTCTATAGTAACGACATCTTTCAAAAACAAGCCGAAGGTGCATAGAGTGATTCGTTCTCTTACGAGAGTGGGAAGAAAGATCATCAAGGTAAGATTCAACTATATGCTTCAGATCATGGAATGCGAAGGTCATAGCATGTTGGAAGGTTGCTCCGACATTTTTAAGGCGGAAAGGCATCTTCCAGTATGCGAAAGTACCCTAAGGACAAAAAAATGTCGTCGTGTGTTGATCCTCAGGTTTAATTTTAATTTGGTTATACCCTGAAAATTCGTCCATGAAAGAAAACACTTTGCTTCATGCACACTCATCGAGAATCAGATTGATGAAAGTTGTCGGCAAGTTGTCTTTAGGAAAATATTTGTTCAGGTCATGAAATTCCATGCATACATGGATAGTTCCTTGCTTCTTATTCACCAGAACGGGATTGGATACCCATTTAGTCAAGGGAATTGGGTAGATGAAGCCAACATTAAGTAACTTCTCCACCTCTGCCTTAATAGCATGGGCCTTCTGGGGATTGACAACTCTAAGACATTTTCAAACAAGTTTAGCATCCAGATACGTTCTAATATCATGCTTGACAATATGAGGGTCGATTCCTGGCATCTCTTCATATGACGAAGAAAATACATCTCGAAATTCCTTGAAGAGTTTGATGTAGATCATGATTTCTTCTGGCGAACAATCCACATCGATATGTACATTTTCAATATTGCCAGGGTTATGAGAGATATATATCGTGATGGTAGGAAAGATACTCACCATATTTACTTCGGCATTAATTCTTGTGCATATCAAGTGGAACTACGACGTGACCGACTATCTCACTCAAAGTAGATCGAAAGTCATCATGTTCGATTCTTTCAAGATCTGGAAGGAAATAAGAGTGATGATGCATATCATCCCAGGGTTTATTGAAACCATTCATGGATTCGATGAGAGCTTCATCTGAGGGTAAATTCTCATCGAGGAAGTCATGTGAAGAAGACAACGAAGTTTCCCACATGGGCCTAAGAACAAAATCCTCCTTGTTCGTCGGCGAATAACAGGATCGGGATCGACGGAAGAGTCAAGAACAACTTGATACACAATCTCCGATGCCAATAGTGGCATGTCCATTCTGTCATGTGACTGAACTTCACAAGACAAATTCAAGGAAGGTAGGGTCCAAGGATCACTAAAATAGGAAGTGCGGAAAGGAATGGACCTCTCTCTCGAAATAGGCCTACTGGACATAGCGTAAACATGGTGAATTGATGCCATGAAGTCGAAAGTACCCATAAGGGAAGAATACAATCCGAAACTGATATTCTTAGTTTCCGGCTGATAATTTTTTATCACGGGGATTGTCGGTCCAACAGATGCATTGGGAATAGTGTATGCAAAGGATAACTAGTCAATCATCACGAACTTCCCATCATGAGGAAAAAAAAGAGTACAGAAGAAAGATGATACGATGACAGTCATAGCATATGTCCAATTGCATCCTAGTAACAAGTTATAATCAAGAGGCACATCAACTATCTCAACTTCCACCTCTACCATCTTCCCACCCAACTGGACCATAAAGGCAGTAAGAATACTGTGAGAGTGGAAGGAATGACCATCAAAAGCAGTCAACATGTTCAACTATTTAGAAAGAGTAGGAGAACCGAGAGATTTCCAACAGATGAGGGACATTAGACATGTAGCAGCTCCTTCATCAACAACCACACGTTTGATGGTATATTTTGAGTACCCCATGTGGATTTGAAATGCCACATGGTAAGGCAAGAAAGGATTCACATCTGTGACATCAAACTTGATAACTTTTGAGCCACTGGGTTCTAGAGCTCTTAACGTAGATAGAAAGACATTCCTTTGTAAAGGACACATCTAGAGTACCTCTAGAGCTGACATTGTACAAGGGTTTTGACCCAGGTCCTCAACAATAGAGTAGTTCTATGCGACTCTAGCATTTGGATTGTGGGTAGAGTGCTTGAGTAATCCTTTCGGAATACGAGGTAGTGGCTCTGGTTTTTCGATCTCTAAAGTCGTTTCCAGAGGAGGATGATATTCTAAAGCAGGAATAGCCTGTGAAGAACTACAATCACGAGGTCGAGTGGCTACATTGTTAAGCCATAATATTGGCTCATTACCCCTTAATTGGGGCATATTATATTAGTAATGTTATCTTATTTATGTCGTCTTTAGGCCATTAGTTGTAATTATACCTCCTAGTCTCCTATATATACCAAGGATACATTTTCATTTTGAATCATCTTGTACTTGAACATTTAAGTGGGGTAAAAGGAGGGTTCCCCCTTGAAGAGGCTTATTATCTGAAATTATCTCTTTTTCAAGGCGTTGAGTACTTTTTTTGAGGTTTTTCTATGCTATATTGATATTTGGTTCTTAACATATGGTTTCAGAGTTCAAGGTCTTGGGGTTTCACTGCTACATCTGAGACACCTTGGAATTTTTGCTATAACATGTTTTCTACAATGTTTTAGAAGGAAATTCTTGGAGGATATTTAGTAGATAGATCAAGGTACGTTGGGTTCACAATTCAGCTACTGAGGCCTTATAATTTCAGAGATACAGCCTGTAAAAGATAGGGTTATGGAATCATCCTGAACTGAGTCATTGAGGAATTTTCACTATAAAAGATTTTCTATAACGTTTCAGACCCTGAACTCTAGAGAATATTTACAGAAATTAGTAAGGTATCTTTGGTACAAATTTTAGTTTCTATGTCATCTTAACTTTGTATATACACCTTGTGTAAGATAGGGTATTTGACTAGTCCTATTAACTAGTCTCAAGAAGGTGTTCCAGGTAAAAAAATCATAACTTATTCCTAGAGTATCCAAATTGAGTGGGACAAGTTTCATTGGATATTGGACAGTCTATAGTATTCTGGGTATGAGTTTCATAATTTTATATCAATTATTTTTTGCGGGGAACACTATACATTTAGATCTCCTGGAAAGGCCAAAAATCGGCAAGTTGTGGGGAAGTTACCATAAATTCCACTTGGCACATCCAATTTTGATCAGACCTATGGCATTAGAGAGAAGAAATATCATAGAACTACATAAAATAAAGTTACATACCTAGAAGGGCCAAAACTTGGGAGATACAATAGAAGAAATATTGTCTAGCAGAACAACCTCAAAATCAAGGTTCTAAAGTGATACTTGGCCAACATGCCACCCAAAAAGGGAACTTCTACACCAAATAAGCCTCCAAAAAATCCTACTTGGACTCTTGATGAAAGTGAAGAAATGCGTAAGGACATAAATGATTTACAAAAGAAGATAGTAACAAAAGATGAACTACAAGAGATGATGGAGGGTTTAAAAGGGGAGATCATGGAAGTATTGAAAAATTTTGTAACAGAGAAGACACCTGAAAGTGAAAATGCATCCCATGAAATTCATGATGAGGGAACAAGGAAGGTGAATCAAGAATGGAGAAGCTCCAAATTTGTTTTGAAGACCAACCACGTTCCTAAGA
>JASDQU010421819.1:0-10128 GCA_032191745.1 Picea mariana
AATGAGAACAAGTAAAAGCACTTACAATCCTTTGAATGAAGGTGCAACAACTTCTTCCAGTTCTCCTTGTCCAACCCCTTTGCTCAAGTAATCTCCACTGATTGCTTTGATGACATCTCACTCATGATATCATAAGTTTGATGTAATTCTCAATCTACATCCCCCCTTTCACCATGAGAAGGCCTCCTTATATAACCTTGGAGAGGTCCAACCACTTTAGAGATATTTGGAATAAGTTGAGGATTCTTCTCCTTCAGTTGAGGATCTTCCCTAATATCATGCCTTGACCATCTATTTGAATCCAACCACCTTCAGGAATTGAGGGATTCTTCCCTGATTTGTCTCAACAAACCCAAAACTTGCTCAGAAAGGGGTAACGCTCCCCCAAAAGGGTGCACAGGGTGCTCAAACACTCCCCCAAAGAGGCTCAGGGAGCGCCAAAACTCCCTAATAGTGGGTAGGGGAGCGCTCCTCTCCAAAATCCATTTTTTAGTGGTTTTTCCAGTGGTAAAAGGCTTGTACTCCCTGTCAATTGATTTCTCTTCTTCAAAACTAGTCTTTGAGGTGTATTTAAGTGTATTTATGATGTCGTTAGAGGCACGGCATATGAAAGATGGTAGTATGATGTTTGTGACACTTGCAACACTTGTGGTCAAGATGCGACACTTGCGAACAAGATGTGACACTTGCGAACAAGATGTGACACTTACAACACTTGTAATGACACCACTTGCGACACTATTGAAGTGAGTAATTTTGAGGTGTAACAGATTGCCCCCCAAAGTACGAAGTTGGAAGACAATGATGACTGAAGTACTTTGTAGAATTTTTCGAGCAAGGGTATGGACACAGAGAGGATAGAAAAATCTGCACACAACCATCAAACAAATATTATGACATGTTTCAAACCCAAGGCAGGCATACCTATGCTTGAGTGATAAAGACTTTTTAGGTATGTCTGCCATAAAATACACTGCGGATCCATAATTTTATTGACAAAATGGTATAGCCACTGAAGATACAATTTGGATCTATACTCCTATGACCTGAACTGATCGTAGCCATGAAGAATACACAGTGGATCTACGAGACGACAAGTCATAGCCATGACCAATACAAAGTGGTTCTATGTAACATTATATGTGTCATAGTTCAAGAGAACTCCTTTGCAACCTGGGCAAAGTATAAATAAGAGTGAAAACTCAGCCCAGGGTCTTCTTAACGATCCCAATGTAGTACGAATCTAACCATGTGAATAGATGTCCCGATGTCGAACATGGCAGAGACCACTTGATTACCGGTCAATGGTGTAAACCGTTAACAAGCGTGAGGGAGATCACCATTGATGTCAATGATTCCCAAGGTACTCTAGTACATTCCAACAAATGTGAATGAATGAGTTGAATTTGAACATCCATGGAATCATCCGATCATAGGTCAATGATTTAAACCCACTGTCAGACGTGAGGAGGCCTGCCATTGAGGTATCCAGGTCCCAAGGTACTAACTGGTTTCTAAGTCTAGTTTCTGGATAATGTGTTGAAGTCGACAGGAAGAGACTAGTTGAAGGAGGGCCTTGATGTATCCCCCATCAATGACATGAAACTGACACAGAGATGTAATTGGTAGATCAAATGAACATGGACTGACACGGGTATTGAAACAAGATATTTGTGATGGCTGACTCTCGAAGAAAATACTTCTCTTGAACACTGAGGCACAACAACAGAAACTTGACATGGACCAAAACTTGATGATGCAGTGGATGTTGTGACTTTCGTCAGGTGACTCAAAGGAGTAAAAGAATCTCAGAGGATTGGCTCAGTGCAGAGGTTCAACGGATTAAAATGCATGAAAAGACAAAGTGTCGTGTTCAAGGGAGACCGTAAGAGTGACTGGTATTGTTCTCAAAAACTGCTTGGCTTGCTTCTTTCAAATTTTCCCCCATCCAGATAGACGAGTACCTATTTTTAATTTAACGAGCTCGAGGAGGGTAACACATGCTCGATATGACTCAGCTTCGGTAAGTCCCTCTTCCTTTATTTAACGAACTGGAAGAAGTAAGGGTTCGATCCCATATGGGCCCTTAAATGTATGATTGTTTAATGATTCCAGAGAAGGTAAACTCGGTGGTTTTTCATATTTAGAGAGTCTGAAAACAAATTAAAGACGAATTCAATGTTGTCCTTTTTCGTAATGTTAGTCTTGCGAGGCCAAAAAAGAGATAAATTATCACTCGAAAGACTCCCTTTCAAACCTTTTAACGAGTGGGAAAGGAAGAAAGATCACTCGGCAATCTTTTCATGTTTAGAGAGTCTGAAAAAAGATTAACGACGACTCCAAGGGGTTCCTTTTTCGTATATCCATGCGAGTCCAAAAAAGTGATAAAAGTCTACTCGGTTACATTCTCATGTTTTTTCGAGCACGAGAAAGAAAAAAGACTAAGCTCGGTATGCCCCCAGCGTGAAAGCTAGTGGCTTAACTCTAGAATGATCATCAAAGGCTGGAGACATGCCCTCCAAGCTTCAATTTATTCACCGACGTTGAGGTTGTCATCAATTTCTCTAGTAGACAGAGAAAAAGGATAAGAGTGTATAAAAAGAAGGTTCAAGAGAGGTGATTGTTTCATTTTTTAATGAGCTTGACACAGAAAAATAACTATGCTCACGGCTCCGGGTTCAATCCCCAGATATCTGTTTCAATTTTTAACGAGCTTGCTACAGAGAGGAAATCTATGCTCAAAGCTNAATCACCTCTCTTGAACCTTCTTTTTTTAATGAGCTTGACACAGAAAAATAACTATGCTCACGGCTCCGGGTTCAATCCCCAGATATCTGTTTCAATTTTTAACGAGCTTGCTACAGAGAGGAAATCTATGCTCAAAGCTTCTGTTTCATTTTTTAATGAGATTTCTATAGAGAAGAGAAATTTTTCTCATAACCTCTGTTTCATTTTTTAACGAGATTGCTACAGAGAAGAGAAACTATGCTCGTGACCTCTTCTTGATCATGGCCTGCAAGAGAATAATGCTCTAGAAGGACACCACGTCAAGGGACAAAAATTAGTCATGGCTTCCAAGAGATCTTCACTGGATGGAAGAAAATCACTCTGGAAGGAACACATGTCAAGGGTCGCGATAGGGGTAAGTAGATTACAATATCCCTACCGAAGAGATGACCATGTCAACTACCGGATCCAAATAATCGGAAGTTGAAGGCATGGGAGATGATAGAAAATCAACATCAGGAGGGGAGATAGAGTGTATATCTCCTCGAATTTCTTCACGAGGGGGAATAAAAGAGGATCGATGATGGTTATCATCCTGAGGTAGCTCGTCAATGCTCAACATTCCCATAATAGATTCATCAGAGGGAAAAGTTGGGGAAATGTAGTTGATCATAGATGACAAGGAACTTAACTGTGATGGAATCGAGTAACTGTCGGGTGGCAATAGATGTTGGTCATCTGAAGAGGGAGAAGCGGATTGGATAGAAACGTATGATGTTTCGGCTGGACTAAGTGGCACGGTGTCACCTAGTGCATATAATTCCAATGGACTAGGTACGATCCAAGGGTCAGATGATTCTAAAGATATATAAGCCACGGTCAAAATCATATCGATGGTGGCAATATGATGTGTAGTCGGTGGAAGTGGTGTAGGGAAGGTACCCATAAGGCTAGAATCTTTCAGCAAGCCAACACCAACGCTTTCATACGTGATCTTGTGGTCTCCCAAGAAAGGAATTTTTTTGGTAGCGGGAGCGGGAGCATCAGTCATGCAGAAATCCAACTGATCAACAGTGGCAATTTTTCCCTAATGAGGAAATTGTACACATCGAAAGATCGACGAGGCAATGCCAGTCATAGCATAAAACCAACTTCTTCCAAGTAACAAGTTGTAATAGAGGGGAGCATTGACCACCTCGACATCAACAATGACGATTTTGCCACCCAATTGGATGGGCAGGGACTGTAAAAGTCCATGGGGATGAAAACCTTTCCCATCGAACGTGCGTAACATCGTTGGGGATTTGTTAAGTGCGGGTGATTTTAAACCTTTCCAACATGCTAAAGACATGACACAAGTTGAGGCTCCCTCATCCAGAATAGTTCGATGGATTTGTTGATTGTGAACAACACCATAAACTTGGAAAGAAAGTTGGTGGGAGAGTCGAGACGTATAATTGTCTAGGTTAAACATGATATGGTTGGACGACTCAGGATCAACAACGCGAATAGTGGCCAAGAGCATTCTACGTTGACTGGGGCAGTGATGTAGAAATTCTAACGCAGACATAACACACAATGCTTGAGCCAAATATTCAACAATGTTGTAGTTCTGGGCGACACGTGAACTAGGATTAAAGGTATATTTGTGGATAGTGCTCTTAGGAGGGCGTAAGATAGAGTCGAATGTAGGTTTCTCAATCTGAAGTGGTCCAGATGGAGATTAACCGATGGAGGACTAACGGAGGACGGTGATGGATCCGGTAAAGTACCGGTACCGTTAGTGACCTTTCCTTTGTCAGGGTTACCTGGTGTGTCGTATGTCTTAGAGCAAGTGGTCAAATTAATCCCATTAAACATATAAATATGTGCACTTGTCGAGGCCTCATCATGAGGATGGCTATAACTACCCCCAGGAGAGGGGGTTTGAGCAACCATGGATTGCTGCTATGGAAAAGGATGAGTAAGAACAGCGGGTTGTGAATTTCCCTGGAAAAGTTTGGCCACTTCAATGTGATGTGGACATTCTCGAGTGTAGTGATCGTCACCACAAATGATACATGGGAATTTCAATTTCCGTTGTGGTTGCTTTTCGGTAGCAGGTGTTTGAGCTTGATTTTTTGGTTGTTCATTGTTATTAGTATTTTTTGATTTACTTTTTGTCTTCTTCTTACCTCCAGATTGTTTTGAAGGGGCAGATTCAACTGCATTCACCTCATAGATCTGATTTTGGGGGGAGGTAGAGGAGAGTGTGGTCGATTGGGAAGTAGATTGAGTTTTGACGAAACCGATAACACTGTCCGCATGAGATGAGGATGACGGCTTGGATGGATCAGTGTTAGCTCGAGAAGCATTTGGAAGCAAATCATACAAAGTACTAGATTGGGAATAAACCAAATCTAAGCACTGAGCTTGAGCAATGGTTTCTTCCTTGGTGACTGCGCCACCCATAGCGACATCGCGAAAAATCGGGGGTAAAAGTGATTTAGTAAAACATTCCGCCAATAATATGTCAGGAATGATTACCTTGATCATCCTTCGTCGTCATCTCCACTCATGAATATGGTCAGAGATATGCACAGAGTCAGATTGACAAAGAGAGGTCAAGAGTTCAGTACCCGTCTCGTAGCAAATCGGTAGTTGAAAGTGCATGAGGAAAGACATGGCAAGGGAGTTGAAATCACGAAAAGAAGCACGTGGTAGTTCAATATAACACTTTGATGCAGAGCCAGTAAGTGTTCGTTGGAAAAGACGCAAATGTATAGAATTATCCATGAGGGAGTTTGATGAACACCACAAATGGAAAGTCATCACATGGTTATTTGGATCTTCGCCAGAGTTTCTGTCAAATTCCGGAATATCAGAAGGAAGTTTAGCTGGAATAACTGGCCAAACCAGTGAATGAAAAATAGGATCATTAGTTAACCGAGACAAGTCTGGGAGATCCAGAGTCACAAGGAAAGGTAGCCAATTTCTGTTGTAGGTGAATCGCCCTGCGAACAAGTGGATTCCCTCTTGGTCTCTAGACTCCTAAGGCCAAGACAGAAAAGTGCTTAACATGGACACTGACTTCCTTTTAGATCTAATCAAGCTAATAAAAGAAAGAGAAGGAGAAAGATATGTACCTTATTAGTGACGTTTGTCCTTGAAAAGTCTTGGCTGAGCTTCGATCCTAAGCTCCCCGATAGGTCCTGTAGGACAAACAAAGATACAATGGACTTACTACTCTACTGAGATTAGCTCAAATATAGATCCATCTACTGCAGACAAACTCATATGGAACAAGCATAAGTTTGAAAGAAACAACCCAAGCATTGATTATTAATGAGAAAACGTAAAAGTACTTACAATCCTTTGACTGAAGGTGCATCAACTTCTTCCAGTTCTCCTTGTCCAACCCTTTTGCTCAAGTAATCTCCACTGATTGCTTTGATGACATCTCACTCATGAGATCATAAGTTTGATGTAATTCTCAATCTACATCCCTCCTTTCACCATGAGAAGGCCTCCTTATATAACCTTGGAGAGGTCCAACCACTTGAGAGATATTTAGGATAAGTTGAGGATTCTTCTCCTTCAGTTGAGGATCTTCCCTAAGATCATGCCTTGACCATCTATTCGAATCCAACCACCTTTAGGAATTGAGGGATTCTTCCTTGATTTGTCTCAACAAACCCAAAACTTGCTCATAAAGGGGTAGTGCTCCCCCAAAAGGGTGCACAGGGCACTCAAACACTCCCCCAAAGAGGCTCAGGGAGTGCCAACACTCCCTAATAGTGGGTAGGGTAGTGCTCCTCTCCAAAATCCATTTTTTAGTGGTTTTTCCAGTGGCAAAAGGCTTGTACTCCCTGTCAACTAATTTCTCTTCTTCAAAAATAGTCTTTGAGGTGTCTTTAAGTGTCTTTATGATGTCGTTAGAGTCACGACATAGGAAAGATGGCAGTATTATGTTTGTGACACTTGCAACACTTGTGGTCAAGATGCGACACTTGCAGACAAGATGCGACACTTACAACACTTGTAATGACGACACTTGTGACACTATTGAAGTGAGTAATTTTGAGGTGTAACAACATGGAAGTTGTTCCAAATTGTAATCCATGTGGAGGTGGGAGTTTTTGTATAAAAAAGGGTGGGAGTGCAACAACAAGTGTAGATAGGGGCCGCTAAAAAAAGGGAAATAAAAAAAGGACAGTGTTGGTTGGAAAAGGGCGGGGTATTGGAAAAAGTGTTGATATTATGGTATCTGTGGGAGGTATTTACCTCCACGTGTAAACCTAATGAGAATAGAATATTCTAGGAAGAAAGAAAAAATGCTAATTAGTTGGCTAATAACCCTAGAAGACAAGTCATCTCAAGAGGATAATTTGTATTAGGTTATTAGCCTCCAAGAGAAGAAGTCGTCTAAAGGAAATATTATATACTAAGTAAATAGGCACCCAGAATGAGAACTCAGCCCATGCAATTTGCCAGTTTTAGTATAAATATAGGAGGCCAGACTTCATTCTGGCAGGCATTCTCAGAACTGCAGAAGCAACACTTGTGCGCACTCCAGTTGGCCAGTTTGTGCGCAAGTTTGGAAGAGAGTTGTCGTTGCATCTACTGCAGATAATAGATTTCAGTTTTGGCCTAGAATCTCTCTTGGTTATGGTTTCGACTCTCTGATCAACTCTTATTAATCTTGTTTGGTGCACAATACTTGGAGAGAGGTGCGTTATCTTGTTTAGGTTATCTAGCCTAGGTTTTTCTTACAAAATGATTCTCTGTCAAGGTTAAGGTGCTCGAGGGTGGCTTCGGCCTATGGTTGGGTGAAAATAATGATATTGTCTATGGTTAAATGAGAACATCCATTATATTCTAACAGGTTATGGGCCCACACCTCCTTAATTCAGTCTAACCACTGGAAGGGAGCATAGCCATAAGGATACTAAGCTCGTTGAAGAACTGTCGCTAGGGTTTCTAGCAGGAGCAGTTACTAAAGCATTGCCAGTAGGTTTACTATCAGGTGCAGTTGTAGAAACCCTAATCCTCTAGTTGAGGAACCTTAAGTTAATGGATTGACCTAATCTCTAGATAGACTAGTGTGCCATAGCCTAGTGCATCTCCTGGTACTCTCAACAAGACAAGACGTCAAGTTTGAGTTTTTGGCCAAATCTAGGGTTGACCAAGTCAAAGCAACCATGACTTACTCTATGAAGTCAAAAAACAATTTAGATGGGGCTTCTAACTTCAGAGCATGGAAGAAAAGCATTGACCTCATCCTTTCCAAAAATAAAGTGCTGGATATCGTGAAAGGAAAGATTGTGGAACCAGAGTTTGAAGAAGGAAAAGAGAAGTAACCGCATAACGTTGCAGTTATGGAGAAGTTCAGAGACAGTGACATCAATTCCATGAGTATCATAGTGGACTCTATAAAAGACCACTTGATACCCTACATATCCCATATTGACTCATCTAAGAAGATGTATGATGCCCTAACAAGCCTCTTCTTAGTCAGAAGCATTGGAAAAGTAATGAGTCTGAAGAATGAGCTCAGTGACATGAAGATGAATGATGATGACAACATAACATCATACTTTGTGAGAATCTCTCAGTTAAGAGATCAACTACAAGTTATTGAAGAGATCATTTCAGAAAAGAAATTAGTAAACATAGTACTGAATGGTCTTCCCAAGACATGGGATGCATTTTCCACAAGCATGAACACAAGGAAGGAGTATCCTACATTTAAAGAACTTTGGACTTGCTGTGCACAAGAAGAATCAAGAATCAATGAAAAAGAGAAACCCCAAAAGAAGTACGATGATCAAGCCTTCGCAACAAGGTTCAAGGATTTCAGGAATAAAAAGAAGTTTGGCTCCAGGAAGAAACCAAATCAAGAGAAATACATGTCAAGAATACAATGCTTCAATTTTCAAAAGTATGGTCACTACAAGAATCATTTTCCCGAGTTAAAGAAAATGAAGGAAACAAACGAAGCATCATATGCCGAAGAAAGGGAACCCTCAAAGAAAGCCAAGAAGGACAAAACAAACTTCTTCTTATAAGACAAGGTAACAATACTCTTCATAGTTCTTGTACATACCATGTTTTTCATATCTATTTCCTAGAAAATAATATGTTCAAAGAGAAACTATACCTATGGAATAACAACAAGATAAGGATTGCTATCACAATGACTACAAGTCAGACAATACACATGAAAGGAAGAACATCAATAAACCCTGGTAACAATTCATGTGGAAGTTATTACATAAGTAACAACTACAAGATAAGCCGAAATCAGAATCAATATTGAAGAAACCTAGAAGAAGTAAAAGACAGAAAGAAGTCAACAATCAAGAGAAAATTGGAAAAAAAAAAAACTTGTGACACTTTGCAGAAGGCAATAAGGATGCATAAGGAAGCTTGGGCTTTCTTTGTTGGAGGGATCTGATTACATAATTCCAAAAGATGAGCATGCACTCATGCATGGAGAAAGGATTAGGAGGGAGCTAATCCTAAATAATATGATCCACTGAAGAGGATGACGTATCTATCCATGTTCCCATTAATGGTAGCAACCATGAAGAGAAGCATGTGTTCAGTTTGACATTAGAAGAAGTCTTCTTCGAAAAGAAGCCTTAAAGTATCCCTGGTTGTCCATGCACATCCATGATCCTTTGATGAAAGAAAGAAGTTGGAATCTTCAGGAAATGGAATCTATGGAAAATTCCATGAACCTAAGAGCTAAAGAAAAAAAACACGAGGAAGAACATGAAGATTCCAAGAGAGAAGGAAAATCCAGAACAACCAGTCATTGTATCGAGAATCACAAGACTACCACCCTGATATGAACTCACTAAAAGAAATCAAGCTGAAGAATTGGAAGTTGTGATGAAGAACAATGTGTGGAAGACTTATGAATGAAAGCATTGCGAGATCCAGAACTAGAGGTTCTCCTAGATGGAGGGAGAAGACTATGATGATTGCTTGTTCTAGTAAACTAGACATACCTCTACATGAGCCATTATATTGTCCACAATATCCATGGGTTGGAGTTTACATCATATGAATGCAAAGACTGTTGTCCAGAATAATTAAACAAAGAACGTATGTAGAACAACCTCAAGGTTTTGAGGTATACTAGGAAGAAACCTTTGTATGCAGATGGAAGGAGACAACTTGGTGGAGAACCTCCAATGCACAACATAAGCGTGGTGAAAAATTTGTATAATAGAGATATTGTATCAGAATGGTTACTCAGAAGCTCAGGATGATGGATTGCTAATCCATGAAAAACTCTCATGATGGAAAAAAAAGGTACCACTAGGATATGTTCCAGTTTGACCCTTGTCACGATGTTATGAGCTAGTAGGAAACAAAAGATGAATCCAACAATGATATTCTATATTGATCGGA
>JASDQU010421825.1:0-10127 GCA_032191745.1 Picea mariana
GGTTCCCATTTGACTGCGCCTCCGTAGTATCATTAACCCTCCATTTCATCCACCCTTAGTTTTCCCATCTGCAGATTGTCCTCCATTCATTTCCCTAATATAGAAACCCACCTATGGGGCCCCCACCCTCCACCTGTTTTCCAAGCAACTTGCGCCCTCACTGACCAAGCCATATTACACTGGGGCACCTGTTTCTATATCTGCATAATTATCCCAACTTATTCTTTATTCCTTTGGTAATTGTACAAAACCTTTGTTTCCCACATTTGCATAGCTTTATATAGTCTCCTTTAGCGACCTTCCTTTTCCGACAAAGCAACCCCTGTCGCACTTGGTTGGGGCATTTTTTACCTCCTACTCTTGTTGACATCATTCATAAACTCCGAGTATCTTGCATTCCATACACCTCTGATCTTTGCATTTGTCCATCTTGTCACGCCTCTGGCACAATTTTCCCAAGCCTAGTCATCCCCCTGATGCTAGATTCAGTTTCACAGGTTGCTGCCACTCATCCTTTACATATAACCCCAACCAAGGGCAATCTTGAGTCTCACCACTTCTTGAATTCGTCCATGTTCCTCATCAGTCCCTGATATTCTCCAGTAGATTTCATGAATCCCTTCACTTCTTGGAGTCGTGTCTCCCTTTCTGTCGACATCAACACAGTTCCTAGAAGGGCGTCAGTATCTTGACTCTCATTACCTCCACAATGAGGAGTCTCAGACAACATAGAGAGAATCATCATTTCTCTCTACTATCATTGACCCCCACGACATTCAACTTCAACACTTTCCCATGTTGCGATGGGTCTTACTTTGCAACTATTGCAGTTGTTTTTATTTTTTCCAAATACCTCTGAAAATTTTTGGGCCATCAATGCCCGCGACTCCTCGACACTTCTCATAAGTGTCATCGCCTCTTTTCAAAGTTTGTTCACCATTAGAATTGTCCTCTTCCATTATCAAGTCACCCCTGAGGGTGTTGTAGTCATCTACACCAACACATAGTTTCAGTTACTGTCTCATACATTTTCTGAGTTACTTGACACGAGCATGGGGCATGCCCGCCTCATTTGTACATAGTTTTATTTTTCCACACCTTGTGAAGGGTTTAGGTCCTACAGGTTCCCCTCTCCCTCCAATGGGTTGCTCTTGCAACTCCCCTCAAACACTCTATCTTACAAAATTACTCTCAGTAGAAGAAACATTGATATATTTCAGCTATACATATGCTCCTAACCTCATACATCAGGGGGCATCTGTTATCTCTAAAATTTCATCTGCAAATGGTTAGAGGAATCCAACATCTCCAAAACACCTATTAGTTCATCCATGGCCCAAAAAATGCATTTCCAAAGGGCACAAAACCATACAACTGGTTATAAAATTAGCATGCGCTCATAATACAAAGGAAGCACATGCACGTGCACCAGTCGAAAACACCGGAAAAGCACACATGCGTCTGATGCGCGACTGTGGATGCAAAAATCAGCGCATACCTCAGAACGACGCATTTATGATTTTGGTTGTCCTTCCACCCACTTCTGGGTCATCTCCCAAGTTGATTTGACACCCAAATCCGAGTTGAATTCGAGTGGGGGGCTGGTAAAAAACCTAAGGGTGCCCTAAAGAGCCCCTTTTTCACACTAAAGACTGGTTGGATAAAGCCTCAAATATTTGCTATAAAAAGAGGCCATGGGTGCACTATATTTTCAAGAATTCATTTGTATTGTTATGCTTCCTATATTCTCTTGGAGGAACCTCTTTCCTCATCAGAGCATACAAGCATAATTTCATTGGGCCATTCACATCACCTATTGAGTGAATGAGCTTTGGATTTCTTCACCATTTCCTTTTAGTTTGTTATTTGTAAGAAGAGCTCAATCATTGGGGGTTCAAGAGCCCTCCCTTGGAGGAAGAGGGGACCCATAAGTTTCCCTTTCTCTTTGGTGTTTTCCCACTAATACAATCTATCCATTGGTGGCATGAATATCAATGTTTCTTTTGTTCTATTTACCTTATGCACATTAGTTTAGTTTCTTTAATTGTTATTAGATTAGTTGTTTATTTACTTATTGTGCTTGGTGTTTCTAACTCTTGCACTCATTTCTGTCTTGTCTAGCTAACCCAACTGTACTTGTAAGTGTTCTTCTTTTGCTCACTTAGGTGATGAAAATGATACAACAATGGGCTCTGTAGGAGCTTATATATATACAGTCCTAGACTAATTGATTTTTACATGGTGCTAGGTGAAAGCAACTTTCCAACATAGCCATTCAAGTAACTTCCCGACTGTAAGTTCTTTTACTCTGTCAACGACTGATAACATATGATGCAACTGTGACAGCATAATGGTTACATCCTTCAACTTTCCTCCAAAGGATGAAGTTGAGATAAAGCTAGGCAGCTCCAAGGAATAAAGGAAATGCAGCTCCATGTACTCACTAACAAGCTCATAAAATGAGTGGCAAACTCCAGAAACTTTGTAACAGACAGCCTGATCTGCTCCACAGCTGCTCACTCTATAAACATTCTAAGTTTTTGATTTTGTGATCTTAATCTAGTGATCTATAAACATTCTAAGTTTTTAATATTTTAGGTAACCATCTTCGTGTTAGAACTAATAATCTCCACCTGTTAATCTGTCTTCCAGTTCACTTAGTTCAGTCGTGGTTACACATTGGTAGTCTCCATTTCAACGATTGTTTACTGCGGTGTTAGGTAGAGATCCGTTGGATCCTTGTTGTATTTTCTGTAATCTATTTAATACATAGACAGACACTGATGCCCAGATTGGTTCTGTTTATTGTTGTTTCTTTGCCTCTCTGATCATTGTCATGGTATCACAACAAACATTGTAAAACTCTTCAAAAGCCGAGTGTGTGGAGAGCAATCCGAGATCGCGTCTTCACCGAATGCTCGGATTTGTGGCAGCAGTTCGCAGCTCTGAAGGCCAATCAAGTGCCCTCTCAAACCAATCGGTGAACCCTTGATTAGTCACGCCAGAATTGTTCCACTGCTAAGCCTGACGTAAGCCCGCGCATGGTGTGAGTTCTACGTTTTCGGTTTTGAAATTGTTTGAGCAAAGGGGCTTACAAACAAATTATTATTATTGATGTCAAAGATTTGCTGTTATGCTGTTCATGGAATGCTCTACAAAAGCCGAGTGTGTGGAGAGCAATCCGAGAAGGACATTGAAACGAATTGTGGTAGGAATTAATATATGCACACATTTCAAAAGGATCATTTTTTGAGTAAAGCATAATCCAAAGGTTTTGGAAGTGTTGGATTTGGCTACAAGGACTACGCAAAGGGTCCAAATTGAATCGTAGAAGTGCCAAAGTTGTCGCTTAGGTGTCAAGTGAAGAAGGGTGGAGTAGCACAGGATCTATTACGAACCTTCAATTTCGCTAACGAAAAGGTATTTTTTTTTTTTTTATCTGCAATTTAAAAAAAAAAAAATGGTTGTCACCATCAATCTAGGACCAACCCAAGGGCCAATTCTGGTTGGCAAGAACTATAAACTCTAGTCCTTGCATACGAACTTTCCTTCAAGCACACGAGTGCTGGGAACCTGTAGAGAATAGCTTCACAGAGCCAATAGTAGCAAATATGGCTGCCATGACAATTGCACAACGAAATACGCTTGCGAAACAGAGGAAGAAAGAATTTGAAACCAAATATTAGATTCAAAATTCAGTAGATGACTCCATTTTTTCAAAAATAAATGGACTATTCACAACAAAGCAAGCTTGGGACATTCTCAAATCAGTGTACTAGGGCAATGACAAGGTGAAGATAGTCAAATTTCAAACTTTGAGAACACAGTTTGAAACTCTAAAGATGACTGAGGCACATAATGTTGATCAGTACATGACCAGAGTGACGGGAATTGTAAGCTAGACCAAAATGACTGGTGAACATATTGCAAATCATAAGATTGTTGAAAAAGTCCTCAGAAGTTTGCCCAATAAATTTGAAATGGTTGTAACAATCACTCTTGAATCCAAAGATTTAACTAGCTTTTCTAGAGAAGAAATGATGGGATCACTCCTGCCACATGAGACCAGAATCAACTTGGAAGAAGGGCCTATAGAACATGCGTTCAACACTCAATCTTCTTCTAGCAGAGGCAAACACATAGGATACAGAGGGAGAAATCAAAGAGGAAGAGACAGAGGAAATCATAATGCATAATACATACACACAAAGGATCAACCACGACAATCTAAAGACTCACATAGTCAAAGAGGAAGAGGGAGAAAATGGACAGACAAGTCCAAAATACAATGCTATTATTGCAGAAAATATGACCACTATGAGAGTGAATGCAAAAAGTAGTCAAATCATAACAAAGACAGAGCAAATGTCTCCAACAATGAAGGAGAATCATCTGAAGCAATGTTTCTTTCATGCCATACATCTCAAGAAGGTCACTCCAAGGACCTTTGGTCGCTAGACAACAATTGCACCAATCACATGACAGGTAACAAAAAAATGATTTCTAGCATGGATACTTCTATTAGATCTTAGATAACTCTAGGTGATGATTCTCAAGTAAAAGCTCTAGGAAAAGACATTATATTTGTTCTAATTAAGCAACATTAGAAGAAAGACATACATGATGTCTACTATGTACCAAACCTGAAACACAACCTAATAAGTGTAGGAAAATTGATGGAGCATGATTATGATGTCTTATTCAAAGGTTCAACATGCTTAAATTTTATATAAATCACCCAATGAAAACTAATTGCAAAAATGCAAATTACAAAGATATGATGTTTCCCCTAAATTTAAGAAGTGTCAATTCGTCTCTGTCATATGCCCAAAATGTCTCAAACACATATGAGACTCTCTTATGACATGCTAGGTTTGGTCATGTTCCTTTTAAAAGTCTTAGTCTTTTTCAAAAACATGCAATGGTCAAAGGTCTTCTGGTTTTAAATGAACACAACAATCCATGTGAAAGTTGTATACTTGGAAAGCATAAGAGATACAACTTTTCACATCCTCCAATAGAGTAAAAGAACATTTAGAACTGGTTCACACAGACCTATGTGGACCAATGCAAACTCAATCCATCGATGATAGTTTTTATTTTATGAACTTTATTGATGATTTTAGTAGGATAATTTGGATTTATTTTCTTAAAAATAAGTCTGACACTTTTTCAAAGTTTAAAGAATTCAAAGGTGAGGTAGAAAAATAGAGTGGAAAGTATGTGAAAGTGCTCATGTCATATGGGGGAGGAGAATAAAACTCAAAAGACTTTGCAGGTTTTTGTAGACAACAAGACATCATAATGCAAACCACAACCAGATATACTCCACAAAAAAATGGAGTGGTTGAAAGAAAGAACCAGATCATCATGAATATGGCCAGAAGTATGCTCAAAGCAAAGAATTTGACCAATGATTATTGGGATGAAGCGATTTCCTGTTCAATATACATTTTGAACAAATCTCCAATGAAAAGTGTGACCAATGATAAAGTACCTCAAGAGGCATGGAGTGGAACTAAACTAAATGTGTCTCACTTCAAAATTTTTGATTGCATTGGTTTTGCACATATCCTTGAAGAGATGAGAATGAAACTTGATAGAATGAGTGAAAAATGCATCTTCATAGGATATAGTAAACAATCAAAAGCATACAAAACTTTATAATCTAGTCACCAAGAAATTTCTGATGAGCAAGGACGTCAAATTATTAGAGAATAAATCATTGTGTGAGCAAGAAAATGAAACAATGGATAGTCAAAATCCATTGCTGCAAATTGATGAGAAAACAGAGAGTTCATAACATCAAGGACAACAACCAAGACTACCAATATTATAGGTAAAAAGATAGCCAGAACATTCTGGAAATAGTTTTGGAAATGGTTCTTCTTCCAGCAGTGAATCATCCTCTTCAACATAAAATAAACGAACACAAAGCATAAGGGAACTTTATCAGCAGGACAATGACTTTGAAAAACAAGGTCATTTTTTCTTTCTATCCTATAAACCAACCTTATTTGAAGAAACAATGAAAGAGGAACATTGGGTGGAAGCTATGAATGAATGAATTGAAGCCATAGAAAGGAACAAAACTTGAGATCTTTTTGATATGCCAACAGAGAAGTCCAACATAACAGTCAAGTGGGTATACAAAACAAAGTTAAATGAAAAAGGAAAGATAGAGAAGCATATGGAAAGACTAGTTGCCAAAGGTTTTTCTTAGCATGCTGGCATAGACTATGGTGAAACCTTTGCTCCTGTAGCAAGGTTAGATACAATCAGGACCATTTTAGCTATTGTAGCTAAAAATAATGGCAACTGTTTCAATTAGATGTAAATTCATCATTTTTTAATGGAATTCTACAAAAACAAGTGTATGTGGATTAGCCACTTGGTTTTGAAGTCAAATGTCAAGAGGATAAAGTGTATAAGTTGAAGAAAGCCTTGTATGGTTTGAAGCAAGCTCCAAGGGCTTGGTATAGTCAAATTGAATCTTATCTGATCAATAATGGATTCAACAGGCGTAGTAATGAGCCAACACTCTATACAAAATCAAATCAAGAAGGTAGAATACTTATTGTTTGCCAAGTTATGTTGATGATATGATTTATACAAGAAATCTAATCTTGGAAGAATTTAATGTTACCATGAAAATAGACTTTGAGATGACTGATCTTGGACTCAAGAAACATTTCTTGGGAATTGAAGTTGAGAAATCTTCTCAAGGTATTATTTTTCTGTCAGCAAAAGTATGCTACAAACATTCTAAAAAGATTTAGAATAGATAAATGCAAGAAAATAGAATCTCATATTGCACTAGGAACACAATTAGGCAAACACGATGAAGAATCAAGAATTGATTCAACTTTATATAAGAGGCTAGTAGGTAGTCTCATGTATCTTACTTCAACTAGACTTCATATAATGTTTGCAACAAGCTTTGTTTCCAGATTTATGGAATCCCCCAAGGATTTTCATTGGAAAGTTGGAAATAGAATCCTTAGGTATGTTGTAGGGACACTTAACTATGGTTTGTGGTACACAACTTATGAAGATTACTCACTTGTAGGGTACACAGATAATGATTTTGAAAGCAACAAGGAAGACGTAAATATCACATCTGGTTATGCTTTTCATCTAGGTACCAATATGATTTCATGGGCATCAAGGAAACAACCCATAGTTGCAATATCTTCAACAAAGATAGAGTATGTTGTTGCAACTTCAACGTCATGTCAAAAAATATGTCCGAGAAGACTTTTAAATGATTTGACACATATGGAAAATGAACCAAATCCTATTTTTTGTGATAACATCTCATCCATTGAATTGTCAAAGAATCATGTGTTTCATAAGAAAAACACGCACATTGAAACTTTCTTTCATTTCATTCAAGAGCTTGTCAATAATAGAGATATCTCTCTTCAATTTTTTGGATCAAGAAATCAATTAGCAAACATTTTTATTAAACCACTTGGAAAAATTGATTTTGAATTTCAAAGACAACACTTGGGGATTGTAAGTGTTAATGAATGTAACAATTGAGATTAAGGGGGAGTGTTAGAACTAATAATCTCCACCTGTTCTTCTGTTTTCTAGCTCACCTAGTTTAGTCATAGTTAGACATTGGTAGTCTCTAGTTCAACTATTTTTTACTGTAGTGTTAGGTAGAGATCCGTTGGATCCTTGTTGTTTTTTCTATAATCTATTTAATACATAGACGGGTACTGATGCCCTAGATTGGTTCTCCTGCATTTATGTTTTTGTTCATTTTTGTTTCTCCGCCTCTTTGAATATTGTCACTTCAGAATTCGACTATACAATTGTTGGTGTTAAATCTGATTTTTTTTGTTTCTTAAACTACATTTTTGAATGCATAACGGATTCAATGCCTTGAAAAATCTCTGGGCCACTTAGATTGTGCATATTTAACTATTGCTGATGTTAAATGTCATTTTTTTGTTGCTTAAAGTGCATTTTGAATGCATAAATGGATTCAATGTTTTTAAAAACTTTTGTGCGACCACTCAAATTGTGCAGATTTAACAATTGATATCTCCAATTCCAAAAATCTTTGGACTCAGACAAAATTGTCAAACTAAAAACTTAAAAAGTTTATAAGCTACCAACTTATTTTTGAAATATATTTAATGCATATTAACAGGATATCATTAAATTAATATGCACATTTATTATTACAATTTTTTTAATAAGATTGGAAATAATTTTTATTATAATCACTTTTTAAATTATCATTTTTTTTTAACGATTTATTTAAATGAAAGTGCAATTTATTCAAAGTTGTTGGATGTCTTCATAAATTATATTTTCTTTAATTTAAAAAAAAAATATAATTTTATAAAAAAATATAATTTTATCTTCCATCCAAACTTACATGAGCACTTCTCATATTTTTTAAACATCATTCTTGAAATTCTCATTTAATCTTAAATTAAATCCAATGTTAATTAGATATACGTATTAAAATCCTTTTTACAATTAGTAATTAGTATTTGATCACAACACCAAATTATATACCATTGTTATATGCACTTTTAATACAACTTGAGTGGGCCTAATGGTTAAGAACATGTGTTGCCTCTTAAGAGGTCACAGGTTCAAATCCAGAGGGGGGTAGGGTATGTATACCTTCGTAGACTTTACCAGTCAAATTGATGGGGTCTCATACACCAAATTTGGTGTGCTGGCTTGGCCATGACCTTAAAAATAGATTATTATTATTATTATTATTATTGAGATGTATATTAATGGTTAAAAACTAAATTTCTTTTAACAATTTCAAGACTTTATAGAAAAAAAAAACAAATGTCTTTTAATAATTTTAAGGTTGTATTTGATTCATCTTTAAGTTTAGTGTTTTTTTTTTTCATTTTTAAACAAATTATAATTTCATAATTGTTTCACCATATCATCTTTACATTGAGAAATTTATTTATTGTAATGAAACAAAAACAATCAATGAACTTCCATGTAATCTTACATAATGGTCAACACATGCATTTGCTAGACTTCAAAGGTTACAACCATGCTCTAATACTAGTTTGTAACATGTGCTAAGTTGTAGCATGAGGACATAATCCTACTTGTAGCTTAGGGACTTCACCCCATGAACTCCTACTTGTATTTCAAAGCACACCTTCTACTTGTAATTCATAGCACTAAATCATTCGAGTTAATTAAGACAATGTTTTTAGGGCATGTGCAAGCTAATAATGGTCTCACATGACACGCTAGTGGCAATGCAAACATGGAAAACAACAATCCATTAATTTGGAGGGATTATTCAAAGTACTTTTACAAAGAATTTGAATATGGTGTAAAAATATGAAATGTAGTAAATTGAATTAGCTTTTCGAATATACAACTTTTATTTATAGAAATTGTGAATAACTATGTGAAATTTGATTTTTTCTGAGAGTGGTATGTTATTTTTATAGCAAAACATAGGTATATGTCTCCGTTAGTACAAGCGTTGAGTACCTTAATGATGGAATTTCCTTCCAAAAACTTTTACAATTGTAGAGAACCCATTTTTTTAGTGCAATGTATTTTTTCAAAATGTATAATATTTATTTTATATATTTTTTTAAATTATGAAATTCAATATATCTTTGAAATTACAACACCTTCCGTTAGTGTAGGCTACGAGGGTGTTAACCTTATAATTATTTTATTTTATTTTATTTATTGTAGATATTGGTCTCTTCTAGTGTGATGTATAATTCATCTTAGAAATGGTTAAGCTGAGAAAAAGTTATGGTAGAAATACAAGAGGTATGTATTGTAGGATTTTGATATATGCGAAGAAAAAAATAAATTAAAAATAGAAAACAATATTAAATTAAAAAAAACAAACTATATATTTGGAATCTACATAGTCTACTTTATCTATGTCGATAGTTTCATCAACAAGAGATTTTTGTAGCCTATAGAAAAATAACGTAAAAAACAAAGATATAAAGAAGTATTCATAAAAATGGAGGTTGTTACCTATTTGAAGACCAAACCACTAAGTTTGTCATCCATAACCTAAATATGATGCAACCAAGTCATCATACAGGTACGTTAGAGTTTTCATTCCCGCCCCCAAAAAATGAATTTATAAA
>JASDQU010421828.1:0-10248 GCA_032191745.1 Picea mariana
ATCTTTTTCGTCGACTCTTTTTCGCCAACATCGACCCTCCACACCGTTCGCGGAGGCTACAAGGACTTCCTCCAGAAAATATGGAAGGAAACACCCCTTTACCCCCTCATTCTATGGAGAAATCTCCCCAACAGAGCGAGGTTCAAGACACTACAACTCCCCAGGAAGAAGTTCCCACTCCTTTAGAGAATTTTTGAATTGTTTCAGAGTCTCTGGAAGCTTTCCGCATTCCGGAGAGATATGAATGACGTGTCCTCCAACTGAATTCCACTGGTGAATTTGTCGTCGTCAATCCTTCTGACATTCTGACTGGGTCTCATCAAAACCCTTTAGCCGATGACCCTTTTTGGACCGCAGACATTGTTCGAAGTCCACCACGAATGGTGCGAGATCTTTATGGAACAAGGATGGGTGTTGACGCACCTATTTCCTACACCATACCCCTAAACCATTTAACCGGTACCACCATTTTTATGGCCACACCGCCCATTGGTCCGAGCACATCGTCCGTTGGCCCAAGGTCCACTTTTCCTCTCCAGATGGCCCATTCTACAATAGTCCCTCACATTCCGACTATTCCCGCCGGTAATGTAGTGGTCAACCAAGCTGCGATTGGCACACCTGTAACACCAAGACCTACACTCCCTTTTGGGTATAGAGCACTGAATGCTCCCACTGCCACTACTAGCCAAGTTATGCCGAGAAGTTCCATACCTATCCAACAACCCGGAGGGACCGGTCTTGGTGGTCCTAATCTGCTCGACGGCACCGGTCAGTCATTTACATTTGGCTCTCAAATTCTGGGAACTCTTCCTCAAGCTAGGGGGCATCATCCCACCAGAGGACAATTTCCATTTGGAGGGAACCCTCATGCTGGGGGGTAACCTCAATCTGGAGCCCACCATCCACCATACGGACAAAATGTGTCTGCCACACCCAATCCGTGGAATGTCCCTTTTTCGGGAAATCCACAGTTCTCAACAGGACACAATCCTCAAGCTCCACAACAACCCCCTTATGGACCAATGAAAAATCCAGCCTATAACCCTCAAAACCCATCCGGTTATCCTCCGCTCACACATGCTTCTCAAAACACCTCAAATCCTGTGTACCCTGGTCAACACCAACCTCATACAAGAGGGCCCACCAGTTATAATTATCCGCATAACCCAGTGTATGGTCCTACTGGTGTCCCTATGCCACATCAGCATTACCCACAGGTTAACCAACAGCTACCTTTTCTAGCTACCCTGGACCTTCCAGACTTATCTCGGTTAACGAATGATCCTATTTATCATTCTTCGGTTTGGCCAGCTATTCCACCTAAACTTCCTTCTGATATCCCAAAATTCGACGGAAAGTCCGAAGAAGACCTAAACAACCACGTGATGACTTTCCATTTGTGGTGTTCATCCAACTCCCTCATGGACGACTCTATACATTTGTGTCTTTTCCAACGAACACTTACGGGTTCTGCGGTGAAATGGTATATTGAACTACCACGTGCATCTTTTCATGATTTCAACTCTCTCGCCATGTCCTTCCTCACACACTTCCAGCTACCCATTCGATACGAAACAGGTACTGAACTATTAACCTCCCTTCGTCAGACAACCTCCGTACACATCTCCGATCATATTCATGAATGGAGACGACGACGACGGCTAATCAAAGCGATCATTCCTGACCAATTATTAGAGGAATGGTTCACCAAATCACTGTTACCCCAAATCACTCATGATGTTTCCATGGGCGGCGTGGTCACCGAGGAAGAAGCTATTTCCCGAGCTCATTACTTAGACTTAGTTTATTCACAGTCTGGTACTCTGTACGAGTTGATACCAAATGCTACCCATGCCACTAATGATCCATCCAAACCATCGTCTACCTCGCATGGGGATGGAGTTATTGGCTCCGTCAAAACCCAATCTACTTCTCAGTCAACTGGAACAACTCAGCGCCCCGCTTCGGCAGCTGCTCCTAGTCCGACTGCACCCTCTTCTACCCCCCCTCAAACTCAGGTCTATGAGGTGAATGCGGTCCAATCAACCCCTTCACAGTAACTTGGGAGCAAGAAGAAAGCGAGAAATAAACCAAAGAAAAACAATAACAACGAACAACCAAAAAATCAACCGCAAACCCCTATTGTCGGGAAACAACCACAACGGAAACCGAAATTTCCATGTCTCATTTGTGGTGATGATCACTACACCTGAGACTGTCCACATCACGATGAAGTGGCCAAGATTTTTAATGGAAATTCACAACCCACTGTGCTTACTCAGCCTTTCCCGCAGCAACAATCTTTGGTTGCTCAAACCCCCACTCTAGGGGGAAGTTCCAACCAACCCCATGATGAAGCCTCGACAAGTGCCCACATTTACATGTTTAATGGGGTTAATCTAACCACTCGCACTGTGACATATGACATGCCAGTTAAACCTGATAAGCCGAAGACTGCTAACGGTTCTTCACCGGACCCATTACCATCTTCTGTTAATCCTCCATCTGTTAACCCTCCATCCGGGCCACTTCAGATTGAGAAACCTTCATTTGACTCCATTTTACGCCCTCCTAAGAGCACTATTCGGAAGTCTACCTTTAATCCTAGTTCACGGGCTGCCCAAAACTACAACATCATTGAAGATTTGGCTCAAGCTCCGTGTGCTATGTCCGCTTTAGAAGTTCTAAAACACTGTCCTAGCCAACGTAGAACGCTCTTAGATGCCATTAGCGCTTTTGATCCTGAGTCATCAAATAATCTCATGTTTAATTTGGATGATCATCAACCGCGACTCTCCCACCAGCTAGATTTCCAAATCAATGTTGTTGTCCACAATCAACAAGTCCACAGAACTGTCTTGGATGAGGGAGCCTCTACTTCTGTCATGTCTCTAGCCTATTGGAAAGGCTTAAAATCACCTTCCCTTAAAAAATCCCCCACGATGTTACGCGCTTTCGACAGGCAAGGTTTTCATCCACACGGACTGTTACAATCCCTAGTCGTTCAGTTGGGCAGCAAAACTGTTACCGTTGATGTCGAGGTGGTCGATGCCCCCTTGATTACAACCTACTACTTGGAAGAAGTTGGTTCTATGTTATGACTGTCGTCGCCTCGTCGGTGTTTCTATGTGTACAATTCCCCCATCAAGGAAAATTGTCACTATCGATCAACTTGATTTCTGTACACCCAACGCTCGCGTCCCTATCACCAACAACATTCCTTTTTTGGGAGACCACCCAGTTACGTATGAAAGCGTTGGTGTTGGCTTATTGAAAGATTCTAGCCTTATGGGTACTTTCCCTACACCACTTCCACCTACTGCGCATCATATTGCCGCCGTCAATATGATCTCGACTATGCCTTGTCAATCCTTGGAATCATCTGATCCTTAGATTGTACCTAGTCCTCTGGAATTCGATGTGCTTGGTGACACTATGCCACTTAGCCCAACTGAGACCGCATACGTAGCTATTCAATCTTCCTCTCCCTCTTCGAACAATCCACATTTATTAGCACCTGATGCCTACTCGATGCCCTCATGGTTGGATTCCCTATTGTCTGTCATCGATTACATTTCCCAAATTTTCCCTTCTGACGAATCTATTATGGAAATGCTTAGCATTGATGATCTGCCTTGGGATGATAACCATCATCGATCCTCTTTTATTCCGCCTTTGGAATAAATTCACCAAGAAATACACTCTGTCTTCCCTCCTGATGTTACCGATGTTCCGCAATCTCCTATCCTCACACAAGATACTCTCTCTGAGGGGAATATGGGTAGAATCTCTACTATGATCATTATTGATATTTCGATCAAAGAAGGTGTCATGGAAAACATTAACCTTGGTGCTAATTGCACACCCGAGGAAGTGGTCTCTTACACCACTTTGTTTAAAGAATTTTGCGATGTCTTCGCACGGAGCTACGAGGAAATGCCAGGGATCGACCCTTCAATCGTCGTGCACGAAATCAAAACTTACCCTAACACAAAACCTGTTCGACAAAAGCTTCGCCCGGTCCACCCTAAGAAAATCATAGCCATAAAGGAAAAATTTGAAAAACTTCTAAAATCTCGTTTTATCTATCTCGTCCCTTTGATAGAATGGGTCTCCAACCTTGTTCTGGTTGCCAAAAAACAAGGGACCATCCATGTTTGTGTTGACTATCGGGATCTCAAGAAAGCTTGTCCCAAGGACAACTACCCTACACCCTTCATCGACCAAATCATCAATAATTGCGTCGGGAGCGTAATCTTCTCTTTCATGGATGGCTTTTCTGGGTATAACTAGATTGAAATCTTACCTGCTGATCAACATAAGACAGCCTTTATCTACCCATGGGGAACTTTCGCCTATCGAAAGCTACCTTTTGGCCTTAAAAATGATGGTGCTACTTTCCAGCAGGCCATGTCATACGCTTTCCACGATATCAAGCATATCGCAGAGCCTTACCTCGACGATTTACCCGCCCACTCATCCAATCGATCCGATCACATTGATCACTTATGGGCGATTTTTCTTCGATGTCGGTTCTACCGTATTCGCTTGAACCCACATAAATGCATTTTTTCTATCGAATCTGGTCGACTCCTCAGTTTCATTGTCTACAAAGATGGGATCAGGGTGGATCCCTTAAAGATTAAGGCCATTCTAGCCTTACCCCCACCTACCAATTTAACCCAAGTCCAAAGTTTGCAAGGCAAAGCAAACTTCCTTCGCCGTTTCATATGCAACTTTGCCGAGATAACTAAAGGATTCATGCGGTTACTGCAGAAAAACACCCTTTTCATCTGGGACGACACTGCCCAATGGTCATTCAATGCTCTCAAGCACGCCTTGACCCGCACTCCCTTGTTACACCCTCCGGAGTATACAAAGGACTATATCCTTTACTTGACCGCCTCCACTTCCACTATTGCGATGGTGTTAGTTCAGGAGGACCCCAACGGTGAAGAACATGTGATTTATTACCTGAGAAAGAGTCTATCTGGACCCAAACTTCGATATTCACATGTCGATAAACTGGCTCTGGCAGTCGTCATCGCTGTCCAGAGATTCTGCCATTACATCTTATTACGCACCACCACGGTGATCGCGGACTCCAACCCCATGTACCACGTCTTGAAACGTCAAGTACTTGGGGGAAAATATTCTAAATGGATCATTATCCTTCAGGAATTCGATCTTGAATTTACAAAGTCCAAAGCCAAAAAGTCCTTGGTGTTTGCGGAGCTTATCTGTTCTCTCCCTCATGCTAATGAAGACACCGAACCTAGAGATTCTCTCCTTGATGAAACTCTTTTTCTCATCAGCACCTCTGATCCTTGGTATGGGGACATCCTCCTCTACCTCCAAACCCAACGCTTTCAGCCCAACATTTCCCACGAAGAACGTCGACGTATTCGCCACCACTCTCGTCATTATCTTATCGTCGGCGACACCTTGTATCGTCGTGGTATAGACACTATCCTTCGACGATGTCTGATTCATGAGGAGGCTGAATGCGTTCTGAACGATTGTCACCTTGGCGCCTGTGGCGGTCACCTTTCTGGGATGGCCACAGCCCAAAAAATCTTATGTGCCGGCTACTTTTGGCCCTCGATTTTCAAAGATTGTATTGAGGACGTCAAAAAATTCCCACCCTGCCAAGTTTTTAACAAGAAGGCACGCACCCACCCAACTACGCTGCACCCCATTATCTCCATCGGCCCCTTCGCCAAGTGGGGTATCGATTTCATGCAGTGTAAGCCTACCTCAGCCAGGGGGCACGGTTATATAATCATCATCGTCGACTACTTTACCAAATGGGTTGAGGCTATTCCTACCTTCCTGAACGATGGTCGTACCGCAGCTTTGTTTCTTTTCAACCATATCATAACTCGTTTTGGTGTACCACACGCCATTGTCACTGACCACGGTGCACACTTCAAGAACCATATGATGAGTGAACTACATGTCAAATTGGGTTTTCGCCATGAAAAATCATCCCCTTACTATCCTCAGGCCAACGGACAAGTTGAGGCCATCAATAAAGTCCTAAAAACCATGATTCAATGCATGGTAGGGGAATACAAGACGTCGTGGCATTTACAACTTTTCTCTGCTCTCTGGGCTTATCGCACTTCTGTGAAAACCTCAACTGGATTTACTCCTTTCCAGTTGGAGTATGGCATTGAAGCCATTCTACAAATCGAGTGTGAGATTCCATCACTCAAACTTAAAGTAGAACTCCTGCCCCATACTTCTGCTGAAGAAGAACGATTCTTGTATCTATCCAAGCTAGACGAAACACGTCGTGATGCTGCTCTCGTTAATGAGGCACATCAAAAATGAATTAAGAGTCAATACGACAAATCCGTCCACCCTCTGACTTTTGTAGAAGGAGACTTAGTCCTCGTTTATGACCAAGCTCACGATAAATTGGGGACAGGAAAGTTAAAACCTCTGTGGCATGGTCCTTACATCGTGAAGCGTGTTCTACACAGAGGTGCCTACGAATTAGTAGACCATGATGGAATTTCCCTCGGAGAGCCCCGGAACGGGCTTTACCTTAAAAAGTACTATGCCTAGATCACCTAGGATCTGTACTTTGTACATTATTGTATTTTAGTTTGGTGTGTCTATTTCTTTCACGTGCTCGAGTCTTTACCTTTTCCACTTATGACTGTGCTTGTGTTTTCATGCGCAGATGACATCTTCCTTTCCTATCTTTTTCGAGTTCACGGTGGCGCTAGTCGACATACCCGGAACATTGCTTCGGCAGCATGGGTTATTTATCAATTCGACGAGGTGGTGAGTTCAGGAGGTATCTGCTTAGGACCAGCAACCAACAATATGGCAGAATATCACGCTATCATTGGACTGTTGACCCAAGCCTCCTCCCTAGGTATCTGTCGTATCATTGTTTACTTAGACTCCCAACTCATGGTCTATCAACTCAACCGTATCTACGTTATCCGTAATCCTATCCTGCTACGTCTCCACCTGCAAGTTCGCCGTCTTGAATGAATGTTCGATTACATTAAATATAAACACATTCCAAGAGAACTCAATAGTGTTTCAGATTTGTTAGCTAATTACATCATGGATCGGTATCTCACCCACATATAAGATTTAAGGAAAGCAAAATTGTACATCACATGTAAATTAAAAACACATCACAGACATCATCATGTACAAATCATTTGGCACTGTAAAAAACTCAAGACTGTATATATATATATGGCGTGACTGAAATGTTTTGATTACATCAAAAAGTATGTCTCCCCGCACTACATTGTGCTGCGAGTAACACATCACCGCGTGCACTATGTGCCTCAGTAGAGAATTGATATTGGCTGGTACTCCCACAGTGTGCCTCTGCAGATGTAAAGGCACTTCTCCCCTCCGTAGAGGAGGAATGCCCATCGTGAGGCCTTGGAGGTTTCTTTCAACCTCCCGGAGACCYATCACYGGTACTGCYRGATCTGCTGCAACCGRAAYGCMCCCGCGAYGTCYTGGTATCRGTATATCGGCCGGGCGCACTGCTCCCTTGTCTGCATGTTGAAAACAATACATCTGTTAAAAAACTCTTCTACATACCCAAAAAATATATATATACATTAAAAACTTAAAAAAATAAAACGAGACAAAGAGTTGCTCAGTCTCTTACCTGAAGCATCCCAATCTTCCCCCGTGGGTAAAATCAAATCCATACTCCCACGGAAATCCACCTCATCATACGGGAAGTCCTCTATCCAGAGATACTGTCGTCTCAGCCAAGCAAAGAAATCACCAGTGAAACAGAACTCTGACTCCACTGCTAGCCTCGGAGACAGACTAGTCCACCTCTCCATCCTTGGTTCGTCCACTGGTCACACCGCTAGTGCTATCTGAGGCTGCATCTGGGGGATGTGCTCTAGAAAAAATGAGACCAGAAAAGAGCCATAACCAAACTGTTTCTGTCCCATCATGCACCGTGAAACCTGTTCCTTCACATTTCGAAGGAACCCTACACTCCAATTGAACAGTGTTGGTTCCAAACACTGAACACCATAAGCCACCTGCGATATTGATGCCAGATGCGTGCTAGTACTGCCTATCATGCTCGTGATGGCAAACAGTATGGACCGGAGGGGTAGCTCTCGAATATCCTTGATAGGGATTCTACCTCCTACCAGTCTTGCTCCTCGGACACAGTGACATGTCAGATACACGTCCACTTGCTCAGGTAGTGCCCTCTGCCCGGAAAAGGATATGGGAACCCCTCTTTTCGAGAGGCCAGTCAAAAAATACATGTCTTCTAACTCAATGGTTAAAAGTTGTGTGCCAATCCAGAATCCTTGCTCTGCAACATCCCATAAACCGATCATGTGCTCAAGCAATAAAATCTCCTTCTTCATTTTTTGCAATTTGAAGAATTTCAATAAACCACAAGATCTCAATGCGGCCCGCGTGCGAGGACTCCACAAGGCAGCTAAGTCATCCATCTCATGTTCTCATTCTTTCCACTCGATCACGATCACCGAAATCACCTACAAAACAAAAGAATAAAGAATTTCATTATTTCAACGTTTTTGCAATTTCGGCAATTTTTAAAAGCGATTTAAAACATGAAATAAAATGCCCACATCATTTAAAGAGACCACACCCTCTTTTACAATCAACACGCCCTCTCTTAGCCATTCAATGTCCATCACACAACAATAAAAATGTTTTAAAATCAAAATGATTTCTTTGTGGCTGTGTGGGCGTATGTGAGGATTTTTTTCATGGGTTCTTTGCCAAAAATGACCCATCCACTTAGATATTAAGGCGTAGGCATCATGGCTATCCCTTCCTAAAACGTTTTTGCAAAAAGAATCCCCTTCTTCCATCATTTTTCAAAGAGGTCGATTTGGTTCTTTTTGGGTAACTTAGGGCTTCATCTTTTAAATTAAATGATGCTATAAAAATGAATGTTAAACCATGTGTTTCAAAGAAGTAGAGATGGAAATCTACCTGGTCCAAACGGCAAGCGAAACGGTGAACCACAGCTCCGGTAGCAAGTGAAACAAGATCCACCTCTGAAATGAGATTCTCCACTACTCCAAAATCCTTGTGCAAAATGGAATGGTAAATGGAATTTTCATTGTATTTTTATTTATAAATTTCCATTTTTTATAAGGTATAGTCATTTATGGGTTTCTCTAACGATATAATGGCTTCACTAAACCCATGGTTTGTAGTTTTGGCATCGCAGGTTTTCTGGCAGTTCTGATGAGTTATTTACCTTGTCGCACTTATGAGCATAGTCTTGGTTCGTTCTCGAGCTCGAAAACATGAGAACGCGTCGGGTAAAATTTTATCTCTTTTTCAGACCCGCATGGACACATGAAAAAGGAACCCCCCTGGAGTCATCTTTAAACTCTTTTCAGACTCTCTAAACATGAAAAGATTGTTGAGTGATCTTGCTTCCTTTCACACTCATTAAAAGGTTGGAAAGGGCGTCTTTCGAGCGATAGTTTATCTCTTTTTTGGTCTCATTAGACTACTGTACGAAAAAGGAACTGAGAGGGTTCTCTTTAAGTGTTTTTCCAAACTCTATAATCCCAAAAAACCTTCTAGTTTTCTGTCTTTGGACTTGTTAAAACACACATCGACAGGCCCATATGGGACCGATCCCTTACTTCTTCCGGTTCGTTAAACAAAGGAAGAGGAACTTACCGAAGGTGAGTTATATTGAGCATGTGTTATCCTCCTCGAGCTCATTAAATCAAAAAGAGGTACTCGTCTATCTGGATGGGGAAAAAATTGAAAGGAGCGAGCCAATCAGTCTCTTGAGAACATTATCCAGCAATTCTTAGAGTCGCCCTTGAACACGGCACTTTGTCATTTGCACGCATCATAATCCGTTGAACCTCTGCACTGAGCCAATCCTTTGAGTTCCTTTCACTCCTTTGGGTCACCCGACACAAGTCACAGTATCCACTGCATAGTTTTGGTCCATGTCATGTTTTGCTGTTGTGCCTCAGTGTTCAAGGGAAGTATCCGCCTCTAGAGTCAACCATCCCAAATATCTTGCCTCAAAACTCATGTCAGTCCATGACCATTTGATCTACCAATTACATATCTATGTCCGTTTCGTGTCGTTGATGGGGGATACATCAAGGCCCTCCCTCGATGAGTCTATTCCTGTCGACTTCAACACATTATCCGAGAATCAGGCTTAGAAACTAGTTAGTACTTTGGGACCTGCATGCCTCAATGGCAGGCCTCCTCACA
>JASDQU010421829.1:0-10127 GCA_032191745.1 Picea mariana
CTCTTTGGACTATGTTTTGATGGTCTAAATATTTCTCGATGGTTGATCCAACAATCACAGTCGCTTCTCCTCCTGAGCTTGCACTCTCTCCCAACTTAGAATATTTCAACCATTTTAAAGGCTCCGACCTTTGATTCTTCTACGAGTCCACTTCTTGGGCCTCGTCTACACCTCTAGAAAGTGTTATCTCTTCTGAGCTTCCTCACCTTTTATTCCTTTGACCCCCTAAAGGGTCACTTCGACACTTAGTTTAGTCTCTGATCTGTGCACTCCTTGCAATATATCCTTACACAAGGTTTGAGTTCTTGCGGTCAACGGTGCACACCCTGCAGCAATCACTTTGCACTCCTTGCAAAGGGAAAGTTTTGTTCTATCTCTTCTGAGATTCAGAATCAAAACAGACTCTGTCAATGAACTGCTTGTGTTTGATGAGCACACCTTGCACTCACTCAACAGAAGAGAAACAATTGAAACTTACACTAACATTTACAATTTCATCTACTCGTAACGATATTCATTCATTCATGAAAACAATAATAACAGGGAATTGCAAACAATAACAACAACATGCATTTGGATCAATTTTCCTCTATTATATTCATTCAGACATAAAAATGGATACAACTATTTAAAAAAAGTAAATGAAACTCAAAAACTCCTACTAACACGCAACAACCTCATTTGGGCATACAAAACCTCTATTTATCTCAGAGGGTCCTTAGGGTTCCCCTCTAACTACTCGTATACTCAGAAAATGAAAAAAAAACTCTAACTCCTACCTAATTTTAGTTACATTCAAGACTCAAAATGAAACTCCCTGATCGCTCATGATCATTCCACCCCCAAGTGTTTGATCTTCTTCCATTTTTCCAATCAACTCCAAAAGATTCGTAGTAACTCCCAACATTAGAGATTTTGAAATGATTCCTAGGTGTTGATTTATCCTGCCATGCGTGCTCGCTAATGATTCTCTTGCAACATACTCCCCCTGGACAAAAATTCATGGAATCCTTTCCATGAGCTCTTGCACTGACTTTCCATGTTTTTGGATATTTTCTTCATTTTTCCAACTGACATCCTCTATCGGGTGTCCCTTCCACTTAACTAGATATTCAAGACAGGTTTTCCTCCTGTTCTTCTTACCAATTCTCTGATCAATGATCTTCTCCATCTATGGTTTTTCTACTACAGGCATTTGTTTCTCCCATTGAATCTTATCTTGATCTTATGATCCCTCTACGTCATCTTTCCAGTAAGGATATAGGTCTGAAACGTTGAATATGGAAGATATGCCCACATCATCTGGCAGCTCAATCTCATAGGTGTTTGCATAAAACTTCCTCAAGATCTTACATGGCCCTATCTTCTTCATTTTTAACTTGTTATACATTCCCCTAGGGAACCTTTCTTTCCTGAGATGTGCCAAAACCTGATCTCCCACCTCAAATTGAAGTTCTCTATGATGTTGATCAACTCTGTGCTTGTACTCTTGGCTAGAGTTTTGTAATTGTCCTATGATCTTGTTATGGAGGTTTTTCATTTCTGCGGAAAAATCTTCTGCTCCAACGGTTCTGATATAACTCTATCCCAAGTCTCTCAACTCGGATATTCCCTTGGGTTGCATTCCAGCCAATATTTGGAATGGGATCTTTCCAGTGCTTCTATTTGGTGAGTCGTTGTATGCAAATTCTGCTTGTGGCAGAATCTGGTCCCACTGGTTATGATGCTTAGTGACCAGACTCCTCAACAATTTTCCCAAACTTCTATTTACCACCTCAGTCTGTCCATTTGTTTGAGGATTATAAGATGATCTGAAGGACAAATCCGTCCCCAACTTCTTCCACAATGTTCTACAAAAATGACCAACAAATTTTGTGTTTTTATCCGAGACGATGCTTCTGGGTAGGCCGTGAAGTCTCACAACTTCCTTAGAAAAAATATTTGCAACATGTGTTGCATCATTGGTCTTCTGGCATGGTATAAAGTGTGCCATATTTGAAAATCTATCCACCACCACAAATATGGATTCACATCCTCTTTGCATTCTTGACAGTCCTAACACAAAATCCATGCTTATCGCATCCTAAGGCCTCTCTGGTATTGGCAATGGTTGATACAATCTACTGTTCTGTCTTTTTCCTTTTGCATGTTGGCAGATTCTACATCTGTTCACAAATTTCACCACTTTTGTCCTCATACCTGGCCAATAGTATGAACTGCTCAATTGTGCGAATGTTTTATCATGGCCGAAATGTCCAGCCAATCCTCCACTATGCTTCTCCTTCAAAAGGCTGTCCCTAATTGAAAATTTTGGTATGCATAATTGATTTCCCTTGAACAACAATCCCTCTTGAATCATATACTCTTCCCACTAGCTCTTATCTCTCAACACAGGATTCACACATGCTTCGTATGCTTCCTTGAATCTGGATCATCATTGTACATTTCCTTAACGTGTTCAAACCCCAAGGTCTTCACCTGAAATTCCTGCAAAATCAAACATCTCTTGCTCAATGCATCAACAACTTTGTTATCATTCCCAACAATATGGTTTATGACAAAAGTAAAAAATTTCATAAGCTAAATCCACTTTTCATTCTTCTGATTCAATTTTTCTTGTCTAGTTATGAATTGTAAAGCCTGGCTATCGCTATACAAGACAAATTCATGTGGGACAAGGTAATGTCTTCATTTCTTCAAGGCTTGAATTATGGCATAAAATTGCTTATCATATGTGGAGTATTTTCTCTTAGTCACATTTAGCTTCTCACTGAAATAGGCAATAGGTCTATTATCCTGGCTCAAAACTGCTCCAATTGCAACTCCACTTGCATCACATCTCACCTGAAATGTCTTTCCAAAATTTGGCAAGACCAGAATTGGTCATTCTGTTATCTTCTCCTTCAGTATATTGAAGCTCCTCTCAGCCTCCTCTATCCATTTAAAAGACTTGTGCTTGTTCTTCACTGTATCCATCATTGGTGCACAAATTCTAATGAAGTCTCTGATGAATTTCCTATAAAAAATTGCTAATCCATGGAATCTTCTTACCTCAAACATGCTTCTCAGTGATGTCCATTCTTTGATTGCTTTCACCTTTTCTGGATCCATCTTCAATTCATTTGAAGAGATCACAAAACCCAACTAAATGAGTTATGTCTTCATAAAAGAGTACTTCTTCAGTTTTATCAACAACTTCTCCTATTGTAGTCTCCTTATCACTAGTGTCAGGTGTCTCAAATGCTCCTCTTTAGTCTTGCTAAAGATCAGTATATCATCTAGATATACAACTACAAACTTGCCAATGAAATATTTTAGTATTTCATTCATCAACCTCATAAAATTACTCGGGGCATTTGTTAAGCCAAATGGCATAATAAGCCATTCATACAAACCTTCATTTGTCTTAAATGTTGTTTTCCATTCATCACCTTCTCTCATTCTTATCTGGTGATACCCACTTTTCAAATCTATCTTAGAAAAAAAAATTATCCACTTAAACGGTCCATTAAATCATCCATTCTTGGCAAAGGAAATCTATACCTGATGGTGGTCTTGTTAATGGATCTTGAGTCTGTACACATTCTCCATCCTCTATCTTTATTTGGACTCAACACAGTTGGCACTATGCGTGGACTCAAGCTCTCTCTGACCAACCCTTTGTCTAACAATTCTTGGACTTGGTTCTTTACCTCCTCATTCTCTTGAGGTGTCAGTCTTTATGCTTCTTTGTTTGGAAGACTTCGTCCTGGTATTAAATAGATATGATGGTTGATACTTCTGATGGGTGGCAATGAGTTAGGCAACTCATCCACCACTATGTTAGCAAAATTATCTAACAATTCCTGAATTTCTCCAAGCAAATCATCCATGGAAGTACTTGTAAGGACAACTCTAGGTTTCCTTACCACAAAAAACTGCATCTCCTGTCCTTTCTTAACATCTTTTAGGAGTTCCTTCCCACTCATGAGAAGTATGCTTGTGTTGGATTCCTCTTTCACTTTTTTTTCCTCTATTGGCAACAACATGTGTGTCCTCCCATTCTTCTCCAAGGTGTATGTATTCTTCCTCCCATCATGAATGACATTCCTGTCAAACTGCCATGGTCTTCCCAACAAAATATAACATACATCCATGGGAATTACATCACATAGACTTTCATCTCTATATCCTCTTATTTTAAATTCAACCAACCATTTTTTAGTAACCATTACCTAGTGTCCTTTCTGCAAGAATGAGACTTTGTATGGCTTCGGATATGCAGTTGTATCCAGCTCCAATTTCTCAACCATCTCTATGGATATGAAGTTGTCAATGATCCCACTGTCAATTATCACCTTGCAGACTTTGTCCTTAGTATTTCAAGCTATCCTGAAGAGATTGTTCCTCTGCCTCGGTTTTTCAACTTCTGCCTCTAGTTTTAAGAGAACCTTTCTCAACATCAGGGATGTTCCATTCTCTGCTCCTTTTGCTTCAACATTTCTTCTCTGAGCTTCCTAAATGTGAGCTTCAACCTCTCCTTCTTTCTTTCTCTTGGGACATTCCCAAGACTTATGTCCTTCCTTTCCACAGGTGTAACATCTCACTTTTCATCCTCCGCCTCTTCCTCTTCCTTTGAAAGAACTTCTTCCACCATGTTGTCTTCCTCGGGAACTTCCTCCTCTTTCTGAGTGACTATGTTGTTTCTCAATATCATCTTTGGATTTTTGTGCCTTGTCATGGGAAACTCCCTTGCCTTTGTTTGGGACTGGGCTTTTACCTCTGCCTCGTTGGTTTTATTTTTTGGTCAACTTCTCCTTCACCTTCAGTGCAAACTGATAAGCATCCTCCACAGTCCTTACTAACATCATGTTGATCTCATCCTGGATTTTATACCTTGGGCCATTTATATTCCTGACAACTTTTTCTTCATCCTTCTCTCTTTGTCCAATTTTGATGTTCAACTTGTAGAAATCCTCTGTGTATTCTTTAACTGTCATACCCTTCTGTCTCAGGTTTTGTAGCTTACTAAATAGATTGATATGATAATCTTTGGGCATGAATTTTGCCTTCAGCTTGGCTACCATTATGTCCCAATTCTTTATCTTCTACTTGCCCTTGCTTTTCCTCTCAGGCTACAATTCATCCCCCCATAGTGCTACATGTCCCTTGAGTCTAGTGACAACATGTCTCACCCTCTTCTCCTCATCAACATCTTCATAGTAGAAATATTTATCCATGGATTGTACCCAATCCAACATCTCTTCAGCATCAAAATTACCTTCGTACATTGGGACCTCTATTTTGGCTCTAGCTTCCAATCTAACAACTACTCTCAGCAAGCATTCTTTGGAAACATTCTCTCTTGCAACTTCTTAGACTTCTACTTCTTCACTATCTACATCGTTGATGTCTCCAACATCAGGTGCTTTTCTATGTGCTGCCTCCATCGCCTCTAATCTTGCACGAAGTTCTCGCATCTCCCTTTCTATAGACCAATTGGCTAAAGGTTGTTCCACTCATCTCCTCAGTGTAATTGTGTTGACTATCTCTCACACACAGAGTACAAATCGAGTTCTTTCGTCTCCTTTATCTCCTTCGCCTGAAATCTACACATGAAAATCCGCTCTGATACCACTTGATGTAGTGCCCCCACCTCAGCAGTGTCTGATGACCTCCCAGGATATGAATCTTCTTAATCTTCGACCTGGAACAACTCTTTTATTCCTTTCTATAATCCTCACGAAATATCCACAGGTACTATGTGTAACTCAGCCCATGTGAACAAGCACTAGGCGAGAGTTTCCTTCACGTGACCACGGGCTGTGACCACAAGCCTAACCCAAAATGCGTTTCACAATTTCGCATGTCGGGTCCTTGCATGTGAGTCACCCTGAATCTCCCGACCTCTAAAACCCCGACAAGATCCTAGTGTGTACTAGATCCTCCCTTATCTTCCCTCTATGTGACCTCCGGTCATGACCCAAGGCTCAACTCTCAAGCATGTCAGGATTTCGCGTATCAAGAACTCCCAATATGATTAGATCTATAATCCACAATCTTCCTTCGATCGATGGCTACAATCAAGTCGTGATTTCATGTTGCACGACTTTGGAGGTTGGTTCACCTATGTTCTCTTGATCCTCAATTTCTAAAAATCTGAAATCTGGGCCCCACTCACATCAGATCAACGGTTCACAACCCATGTGATCCGACAGTCTTGATTTCTCCTTTGCCTTTGGGATTTCACGTTTCGAGTAGTTGGAACACTACGCACCTCCCTGTTATAACCCTAAATTGCACCACACATGCTTACCTAGAATTAGGCCAACTCATATCCCTTCTTTGCCAAAAATTTGTTGAACAACTCTTTGAAAATCCTCTTGTGTCAAGGCCCACGCGCCCTAACCCATTACTGCACACGTGTACACGCTGGCTGACTCACAACAGCTCGTGTGTACCTAACAAAGCACGAAAAAAGGAAATTTGCTGACGAAAAAAAAAGCTATGGGTCAGTTAACTAAAACTCTCGGCCATGCATGGCCGAGGGTTCATCCAAAACCCTAGCTCCTTCTAGCCTATAAAAGAAGGGGTACGGGTACCATTTGGAGGAGGAAAAACTATAGTGAATAAACTCTGCCCATTTATGTAATCCATTGTCCCAACCCTTTAGCCTTTCCTCATGCCAAAGGAGATTTAACGCAAAGCAATTGACGGATAGAAGAAGAGGAGCCCAGGATCAAGTTCAAGGAGCGGTGGCCGGTCTCAGCTTTTGTAAGTTGATTCACTTTCAGTAATAAAAATAATGCTTTTCCCGTCCCAATGCATGAATTGTCTATGGTTTGATTAATTTACGCTTGATTTCTAACCCTTGAGTATAGAAGTAGCATGCATGCATAGTTGTTGTTTGTCTTGAGTGCAGGTTATCTTTGGAAGGAGCAGCGCAAGCAAGTAGTCAAGCACAACGGAGGATCTACATCGAACGCCGGTAATAAGGTAGGTGGTCCTTTTCTTTTCATTTACTGAGAAAAAGGGATTTAAATCTTGGGATGTAGGTAAAAAATAGTTTCTATTCGATCAAATATGCATGCAAGTCTGACCCTAGTTTGCTAGTCCATAGGGTGCTTTTCCCAACAACAGAATTGGCAACTCCACTGGGGAGGATACTCTTTAGGGTTCCTGGATTTATTTAAGTTTTTGGGTAGTTTAAAGATTAGGTTTTTTGTTTTTCTTTGCCTGTCTTTTCCTGTAAGGTCTGAGCTTGTAGGGAGTCTGGTTTTCCATACCAGTTTTCCCTGACTTTTGCTTGACTGTAGTTTTCGGGACACACAAAGGTACACGCGGCCTGCATAAGGACTGAACGCATGTACCTGCACCCTATCCTCTTACAGCCCACGTGTGAACACTATATGTAGAGATAGCAGTAGCATGTAGGAGTTCAGAGAACTTTAGAGGCCATTCTCCTCTTCCCTGTCAGAATTACACATTCTCAAAGGGTTTTCTGGAATCTTGTCTGAGTCTTGTTGGTTCACAGTCCTATCTCAATTTGTTTTTTTTTCGCCTTATTATTCCTTGCATTATTTGTCTTTTCTGTTAGAAAGAGCATCCAAGCCTTCAAGGGACCCTGGTTATCAATACCAGAGGCCTCTTCTTGGTCTGGACTTCCTGTTTTCATATTGTTCCTTAGAATTTAGATATAAACGCGGCCTATACAAGGTCAGCCCGCCTGTACACTCTTTTTGTCTCTGTGCACCACGTGTTTGCACGCGTTCTGTTTTAGTGACAGTTGCGTGCTTGGATAGGCTACTTTTTGTTCAGGGTGGGGCAATCATCCCCTCCTTTGATAAGAATTATTCCTCTCAGGTGTTTGAGTATAGGTTTGAATAGTCAGTAGGTTAGGTCATCTTACCCTTAGCCTGCTTTTTCTCAATTAATAGTTGACAAAAAATAATTTTTTTTTTTTATGGTTTTTAGACAAGCGTGAGAGTCTTTGTTTTTTTTATTGCCATTGTGTGATTCTTTACTCTGATTCTTTGTGATCTTTGCTTTAAGCCAGAATTTTTTTTTCTTGGTTTTTTGTTGTCAGTATTTTCCTTTTTCTGCTTTACTAGCACTTAAATAAATAAAAATCTCTTTTCATTTTCTTCTTTGGTTGAGGAGTGTGTTTATGCATCATTAGCTAGGGAAAAGTCTTTTTATTTCATAAGTTTTTTTTTCAGTTCACTTAGATCATAAGTAGCTTGTAGTCGAGCGAAATTCCTTTGAGTTTGCTGTATAAAATCTTAGAAAAATTAAAAAAAAGAAATCTCTCTTTGTGAAAAGTTGTTGAATTTTGCATTTAGTAAAAGTTTTTTGTTTCCATCTTTTTCATTCATTTTTTCTTTCATATTTACACATCATCAGTTTCACCCTTATACCCCTTTACATAAGATAAATCCATAAAATCAACGCTAATTTTAAAATCTACTAGACTTTTATGTTTGTAGGGTTCACAAACTAGTTCAGGACTAGGGCCTTGGATTAGGTTGGAGAGGAAACTCTTCAAGGCCATTCAAAATCAAACATTAGAGTCTGAGATAGGGAGTGTCTAAGTCCAGTTTCGCGGAATTTATCTGGGACCCCCCTCTATCACAAGGGATAAACACAAGGTCGTGTGCGGAAAGGTAGCGGAGATAACCCCTCCAAAGTTGGGCCAATCGTAGTGGAGAACACATATAGAGGGCTTGTTTTGGGATTCTGTCATTTTCATTTGCCATGGGGCTTCGTGGGTCTCGAATCCATTCGAGGTTCTCAATTGTCTTCCAGACCATTTTCTCTCGATACCCTTGACAGGTTTCGGGCTCGATACCCTGCTCATTGTGGTCTACCCGACTTTCGACTGTACCCGCCTGGTGACTGTTCGCGTGATGGCAACCTAGTTGCCAATCTTTTTAGGGACATACAAAGGTGACTGCGGGGGTATACCATGGTACCTAGGATAGACATCGGGCCACGCTTTGCAGATTATACCCAGGAGGGTGCTTCCGTGTTCGAGTTGCACTTGCACCGGTAAGTTTCTCTAGTGTTGGTTGTTGTAACTGTTCTTCCAAATAGTTTAGTGATTGCTTGTCTTATCTCTTAGGGCCTTCTTTTTTAGTGTGTGTTACTTTTGAACATTTAGAATACCTTAGTGTGTCTTAGATCTTCTCACACAATGGAGGATCCCAAGCTCCGCCGGTCACGAAGGCTTCTTGGCCTGTCACCGGTGACACTGGAGCCACCCCTACCACCATTAAGGTGGAAGATAGACCAACAAGGGTCTTTTAAAGTGTCTGGGTTACAAACCTTTGTGCCCGAACAACTCCTGGAGGAATCAACCATTTTGAACCTTGAAGCAGCCGCTCTTGGCTCATTTGAAACACCAACCACTGATATCTTGGCACTGTTCTTGGCACTGTTTATTGTACCAATCCAATTTCACAAACGCTAGACAGTGCCTCACATAGCTATGGAAACAAATGATCTTACTTCTTCTGGGAATTCTTCAATTCCCACCATAGTTGCTACCATAGGAGATTCATCTCCTAATATACCGTCATCGGTCTGAGCCACCATGGTCTCGGTCGCAACTACGTTGCACAGTGGACCGAACCCGTCTATGGCAGCGGCCACAACCCCCTTCACACCTAGTGCGACGGGCCCTCTGTTCTCATACGGTATGCCTAGTTTAGGTATAAGTCCTACACTAACCTACTCCACTTTACAGACTTTGGGTCTGGGGGCAGGGAGCTCTAGCACTCCTCTGCAAGGTCACTTTGGGGGCACTCATGTCCCTTTTAACGCTTTTCCTTACGCAGGAGGTCATATCCCTCCTTCGTCCCCTTCGCTTGGTGGTCTGCATCAACAGTCCACCAGGCAGCCTACACACACTAGTTTATTTGGAGCAGGGAGTCAAGGAACACCTGCGCACAATATGTCGGTAGGTTTGACACCATTTTCTTGGAACGTGACGTTTGGTAACAACACATTCTCATCCGCCTCTTTTTCGTCTGGGGGCAACCCCATTTTTGGACAATCCACTCCTGCGCAGGGTACTATTCCTGCATAGGGGGCACACATAGCAGGACCTTGGAACTCAGGACAAGGATTTGTTCCCTCCTCTGGAATGC
>JASDQU010421832.1:0-10127 GCA_032191745.1 Picea mariana
AGGAGACATTTTCATTTTGAATCATCTTGTACTTGAACATTTTAAGTGGGGTAAAAGGAGGTTTCCCCCTCGAAGAGGCTTATTATCTGAAATTATCTCAGTTTCAAGGCGTTGAGTACTTTCCTGAGGTTTTTCCATGCTATATTGATGTTTGGTTCTTAACATAATTTTCCTTGAAAATTCATGTTCCTTAGGAAAAACTTCTTTTTAATCAAGACAATCAATGAGCTCAAGGGAATTGACGATGTGTTAAAAGAGCAGGAATACAACATGACCTTCTCATCCTATAGACCGGAAGAAACATATGTCACTGTGATTCACAGAGAACTTGGTCACCACCTAGTACATGAGACATGACAAAAATTGATCTTCACAGTACACATGAACTTATCCTCCACCCTGTTGTCTATTAAATATTACTCATGTGAATTGTTGTGTACATGTGGGGAATATCACTCCATCAAGGCCCCCATAGAATTATTCATCCCCCTCGGCCTTGTGAGAATTGTTGATCGATCGGGTACTACATTTCATCTACTGTATTCAACATCGAAGATGTGTCTTGCCTCAACAATTCATCATTTGGAGATGTCCTTGCACAACAGGGAAATGACGTTGAGCTCACATAAATTAAATTTGGAAAGTGACGGGGTATTATTTAGATTATGGGCACCCTGGTTACATAAACATTGCAACAATTTCCTCGACCAATCTTGGTTCTTTGGTCTATGGTATTGTTATTTTTGCAGAGAATCTGTCCTCAATATGTGGAGGAGAAGCAATTCACCCTATAATTGCAAGGATTGCAAAGTGGAGAATATGCAAGGGAAAATAAAGACAAAAAAATTAGATATTGAGGCTCTATGACACTCAAATGATCAACTATCCCAACAAATGTAGGAGCGGGAGATGAACAAAAATGAGGAATTGGCAATGGTTCTTTGAGACATTAATCACCATTCATCCCAGATTTGGTCTCTTCATCGTCACTTTTAGAATAATCCTACTAAAGATCATGCTCAACCACAACCTTTACCATCAAAAGGGTCAACCATGTCCTGTGAAGTGATTCAAACTCATCTTCACCAACCTGCGCGTGAAGAACAAGAAGCGATTTTAGGCAAGGTGGAAAAAAACCTTAAACTCCATTAAGAATGGTTTTATGTAGAATCAAACTTTATTTCTGTTATTTTCTTTCGTAAAAATATATCCATGGAAAACATGCAGTAGCCTTAAGGTTTTTAAGTGAATCTTTATGAGAAATCGAGATACATGTAACACTGTAATTTTGCACCAGGTTGTAGGCCATTTTGACAATTTGTACTTCTGGGCTATTTTTTCTTTGGCATAGCCACTCTTTTAGCAAAGTTGAGGTGTTTTAAATGCAAAGAAGTTATTTGAAGGAAGAATGAATTTAGGAGACAAGCCATTGGATTCTGTGAGCCTGCTCAAACATTTAGAAATTCTCAATATTCCAGACCATTCACGGGAAGAGTTCATAAAGAAAGTAATTGGTGAGGGAAGAAGGTCAGAAACTATAAAAAAATTAAAACAAAATTACTTTATTGTAACTCTACAAGAAATTAACTATAACAAAATTTATTTAGTGTAAAGATTATTGAATTTTGTCGAGTTCCACTATTGAAGACCTAGGGTATTACAAATTTAGGAAACTGAAGGAGTCAACATTAAACCCAAAATTGAAGTGTTGTATATATACCAAATCGTGAAGCACCAATAAAGAAATTAATCCCGTCTTCAATTGTATTTAGAGTCGGGAATGCTTCATATTTTCCTTGTAAAACCATAAAATATAGCATACATTACTCATGAAATGTATATTTACCCAATCATATAGAATGTACCATCCCACAGGCCTATAGGATTTCATCTCTTCCCATAGGGGAATGTGGCATAGATGGAATCCTACAGGCCCCTGTGGGTAGATATGTCATCCTATAGGCATCCTATGTGCCTATAGGATGCCATCTATTTGAAAGAGAATTATTAAAAACAAATAAATAATTTTGGGATGCACTAGATTCAAAATCCATTTATGCAAAGTTATGCTATAAATAATTGTACATATCAAAAGAACCTTTAGACCAATAAGGGATGCAAAGATTGGACATACTAGGTCTTCTTGCACCTTCTCATATTCATATCAATCATCAATTCCCTAAATTGTAATTGATTTCTACAAATATAAATATTTACTACAACTTCTTCAAGCAATAGTTGATATGTAAGTGGATGTGATACCAATTTCTCCAGTGATCGTCTCACCTCAGCATTAAAATACTCATATAATTCAAAAAATAGACTTATATATTTATATATATATTTCTCAAACAAATGTATATTTTATTGCAGATACAGTGATTAGAGAGTATTTGCATAGAATATATATACAACATAACGGTTCTTAGACCACAATTTCCCTTGATCCATGACTGCAAAATGGAGGACCAAACTTACATAGCCAATACTATGTTGATTAATTGGTTTGATTGTCATTGATGTCAACCCTTGAAGAAAGTTCGGTATCACAAAGGTTTGGATAATGGACCCAGGTTTGTTTGATGGATAATGGTATGAGTTTTGATATATTTGCAGACAAGACTATTATATATGGATAGTACATTTCATTCCATTTCTAGTGGTATGTGGAATGCCACATAACTCGTCATAGTTATAGAGTTATGGCCATGTGAAGTTGGAGAACCCTCATGAGTCATCTAGAAGCCCCAAAAGGTCAAATTAGTCAAAGTGGTAGCAAAGAAGAAATTATTTAAATAATAAAGTGAAGTGATGAGTGTACTATAAGTCAAATCGGATACAAAAGAAATTATTTAAATAATAAAGCTAATGGACAAATTACTCAGTGGACAAATGGTTAGAAGTGGGTTAGGCATAACATAAGGAAAGTGGTTTAAGAGATTTTAGAAGGTAAATAATAAAGTGAAGTGACGAGTGTACTATAAGTCAAAGTGGATACAAAAGAAATTATTTAAATAATAAAGTTAATGAGGAAATTACTAAGTGGACAAGTGGTTAGAAGTGGGTTAACCCTAAAATAAGGAAAGCGGGTTAAGATGGTTAAAAGGTAACCACTTGAGGAAGCTACATGAAAGTATAAATAAGAGGCAAGACTCTCTCATTTTAATTACACTTGAGAATATTGAATATCTACAAGTGATTGAGGTAACCAAAGGATATCTAAGCCAAATTTAAGAGGGAAGGTGAAGTAAAGAAGGCCGAAATTCAAGGGAGGATAAATTCTTTTGATGATGCTTTCTAAGGTATGTTAATTTCAGGTCATCTCACCATTTTCACAATAATTTTTTTTCTAGAATGATTCAGACCATGAAATTGGGAGGTCATTGAGGAAACATATCCAAGTAGCCATGATAAAAATTTTAGCTTGTGGTTCGTTGTATTTTTGTAGTTACACTCTGTGGAAAATAGGGTTTGTGGCTAGTCTTGAAACTAGTCTAAAACAAGTGTTTCGGGCAAAAACGTCATAACTTATTCATAACAGATCCAAATTTAGTAAGACTAAATGTATTGGTTAAATTACATCCTTTAGTATTTTTTGTACCATTTTCATATCCATACAAAAAATATTCCATGTGGGGCACGTTCTACAAGTTCTCTATCTAGAATAAGTTAAAATTCGACAAGGTATGCTAGTTTTGCTATAACTCCTTTTCTAAGAGGTTTCAAGTAGTGAAACCTAGAGGAATTTCATTAAAGACACTGAAGAACATTGTATACTATTTTTAGATATTTATTCATTACAGGTACATAGTTATGATTATTTCAACTTAGGGTTGCTAACTAATCCAAAATTAGTCATGTGAGACTATTGTAAAGTTTTATGAAAATGATAGTCTATTGTTGTTAAAGTTAAGGAAGTTTTATAGGTATGTGATCATATACACCAGGTCTATTACGGAGTTACAAATCAGATTTGGATGATGAAATTTATGAAGGATTTTGGTTGAGGTACATGTTGGGTACATGGTTGAGACAAGTAGTTGATGAGTTGGCACATACATGAGGTATATAGTTGATGATGTTGGTACACATTTATGAGTCATAGTTTATGTGTATTTGATGCATGATTGGTACATATTTGGTGAATGGTTGATGCACTCGTTGATGGTACATGTTGAGGTACAGGTTGATGCAGGGTTGATGCACTTGTTTATGGTACAGGTTGATTATAGGTTGTCTGGAAAAGTTATTTGTACAGGTTTGTTGCATGGTTGATGCATTTGTTTATGGTATAGGTTGAGGTATATGTTGATGTATGGTACATGTTGGCACAGGTTATTGGTACACGTTGTTAAAGGTTGACTACAGTTTGATTGGTACAGGTTTACAACAATATATCTCACAATTATAGTGTGGTAGTGGTTCCATCATCCTACTTCTACGTCAGGGAAGTTGGATGGGGCAAGGACAGGTGGTTGTATCCACCTTCTGGTTGTAGCTAGAGAACATAGGGGGTTGTATCCTGCTTCTGGATGTAGCCAGAGAATTACGGAGTTGGAGCTTCTCTCAGGTTGTAGCATGAGAAACTAGGGGGTTGTAGCCTCCTTCTGGTTGTATCCTATTCTATGGATACAACCAGAAGGAGGCTACAACCCCCTAGTTTCCCCTATTCTACATAGGTACATTGTTTTTCTTTAATTGTGAAAAACACAGACATCTTGAAATAGAATGCCATGAAGGAAATGAGAAAAAAAAAAAAATTGAAAAGGAAGACAATTATGAAGCATAATTTATTAGTGCTTTAGATGAACTAAGACAATAAATAGAAGAAAACAAGTCACTCAAGAAATAGTTGATGAAACAAAAGGAAAGTGTTCACATTTTTGAAGAATCCCAACAGGTCAGCGAGAACTGAAGAACTCAACTAGAAGAATCCAGAAAGATTGAAGAAAATCTTGAATATCAAAGGCAGTATTTGGAAGCCAACATAGTAGCACAGAAGGAAGAAGCAGAAATGAGAGAGAATATATTGACAGATTACATTAAGGAAAGAACTAATGATCTAAACCAGCTTGAGGCAGAGTTTCGTCAAGAAGAGAAAGGACTTCAAGAAGAAATAATCGCATTAAAACTCCATCTTGAAGAAGCGAAAATAACAAAAGAAGTCATGAAGTCTCAGATAATGAAGAAATAAGAAGAGGTTGGGAAGCTTGAAGAAGAAGTTGTCACATTGAGAAGCAAAATCATCAAGCTTAACAAGAACATTGAAGAGTATTGTCCCTCGACCAAATTTTGGAGAACCTTGGTCATATTTGACCATTTTTGGGACTTCGACAGACTGGTCAAAGGAGGAGCACCTAGGAGAAGCGGAGTTCACGGGATATCACCCCCTTTTGCAGGATTTTTAGGTTTAGGGTTTATGTAACGGGTATGGGATGTCAGCCCATGGGTTTACCCATTCTTAGGCCCCTTTTGTAAAGTATAAATAAGTATCTTAGCGATGTAAGTATGGGGGCTAATTTAGTTGTGCTAACTGCAAGTGATGTAAGTCGTTGGATCTATGTGATTGAGTTAGCTCCGTGCCTATTGTGTGTTGAGAACTTGCAGAGATAAGTGCAAGTGATTATAAGAAGGATATGTGCTTGAACCTAGCTCGGGGAAGGAGGATCTGGTGAGGTGCACGCAGATCTCCTTTCCTATGCGGAGTTGGTTTGTGGTTTTGTGCATGTAAGAAGATTGAAAGATGACAATAAAGAAGAAGAAGAGTTGGTGGACGTAGCCCCACACTGGGGTGAACCACGTATATACCGTGTAATGGTTGCTCTGTGCATTATGGTTGATGTGATGTATGCTTAGTGCTGTCATCTTTATGTATGTTAGATGCATCTGATATAGTAGCTTAATGCTTAGTGATGTGAATGAATGCTAGGTTTGCTCTATTTCTATGTGCTAGGTGCTTGGATGTGTTAGATCTTGTTGACTACTGTGCTTAGGATTTTTCCTGCGATGTGAATAAGGGTTAAATACTAATGAATGCTAACTGCTAAGTGCTCTGTTAAGTACTGTGATCACCGATCTATGTCCCGGCTAGGTTGTAGACACTTGAGTCCTACAAACATCCCTGCGTCTACCTTGGGTGATATTTCATCTGCTTCGCAAGTGTTGCCAAAAGGGATGGTAGTTAGGGTTTTGTTGGTGTGATGTTGAAGCATTGAACCCTGGGTCTTCCCCTGTGCCAACAAATGGTTCCATTGTTGGGACCTGAAACTGTGATTGCTGGGAACTGAAGAAAATAAATATCCGTGCGTAGATCTGTTGTTGCGGTGTGCAGTACTCTACTTGACTTGTAGAGCTTTGTGCTAAGAAAGGAATCAGATCTGAAGAAAAGAGGTAAGATCTTAAAGATTTGTGCTCTGAAAAAGGTAAGATAAGTGGAAATTTTTGTTTCAAAAGAATGGATCTAGGTATGTTTGATAGATTTTGTCCTAGTCTGAAAAATAGGGAACAACTAGAAGAAAAAAGATTTGATATGAGTAGATCTGATAGAAAAAGTGAAAGATATGTTATTCCTATACATAGAAAGGATTTTTGGACTAACAAATGAATGCAATATCCTAGGAAGAATTTTTTGTTGGTTCATCACTGTGATCCCAGTGCACAGTATAGGAAAGGTTGGGGATTATTTAAGAGAAAGACAGGATTAACTCTTTGTTATAGTTGCAGAAGACCGAGACATCTTGCTAAGGAATGCCCTGGTAGAGGTTCTAGTTGTCTTTGTTGTAAAGTTATGGATCATGAAGTTTTGGACTACCCTAGAATGATTGCTAAAGTTGAAAAGATGAATGCAAGACAAGAGATCCATGAGAAATGTCAAGAGACTAAGGATATGATAGAACCCTAGAAAGAATCAGAGACTATATTACTGCAGATGAAAGAAACCCTGAATGATCACATAGACATTAGTTTATCATAAATCTTAAAAGAGAAGGAGTTCATAGAAACAAGAATAGGATACTTCAACATAGACTATGTTCTGGATGAGGAAACACAGGTGAATATTATGATATAAAGAACTTGGGAAATTTTGGGAAAGCCTGCTATGGTTCCTTCATTGGGAGGAATAGGATTGTTTAAAGGAAAAATGATAACCCTATGTGGAAGACTTACCCAGATACCTATGAGTGCTCATGGAACATCGACAAAAGAAGAATTTGAGGTCGTTAGGTTTGTTGAGAACAACACCCCATTTTCTATTTTGATAGGAAAAACCTATATTGAGAAAGATCAGATCCGAAGGAAAGAAGAAGAGGAAGCTCTAGAATAGAAAAAACAAGAATTAAGAGATTTCATGGCTAGGAAAATAGCGCACTTAATAGAAGAACAAGAGGAAAAGTCAAAGAAACTAAGGACCAGAGACTGGGCTGTCGAATTTGAAAGAACGCGGGTAGACTTGAAACACCTGTCCATGCAGAAGAGTAGAGCACCTACTCCAGAAAGAGAAGAAGTATTACCCTCAAACCCTGTGAAAGACCCTCAGCAGTGTGAAGTTACTATGCTAAGATGAGATAAGAACAATAATGGAAAGAGGAACTCAGTGACTCAGATCATAGGAAGGAAAGCCAAAAATCTCAGCAAGAAGAAAACAAACTTAGAAAAATTGCAGGAAGTTCCAAAGAGGACTTCGTAGAAGGAAGGATTACAGAATTTGAACTCTGCCAGAATCGCAGAACAGTGCAGATTGTCACTTCACCACGATGAAGAAATATGACGGTTGGAGGTGTACCAACTGTTAGAATGATGCTACAGAATGACTAGAAATGCAGTTATGGCTGGAAAGATCGCCATTGGACTGTTGAGACCATGCCATAATGGATGGAATCGCATTGATGAAGGCATTCTTATCTATTGAAGGAATCCATTACGAAGTTGTCTATTTATCCCAATGAATGTTGCACCGAGAACACTTTTGCAAATTGTGATTACCCAAGAATCGATTATCACATTGTTCTTATTGAGACTTCACCATCCGTTCAACTACCTTGAGTGTTTGTTCACCTACCTGAGATCTTTGGTTACGAGCGTGCATGTCGGGCGAACGCAGTGTAGTGGAAAAGTATGTAGAGGAAATTTTGATAGACCTCATGGCTCAAAAGTTCATGTCTGCAGGAGCACAAGCTTCATCAATGAGAGGATTGCAAGCATCCCCATCGACTGCATGTCGATCTGGGCCCTCTAGAACTGTGACAAATAAGAAAAGTAAGCATCACGACAACTTGGAAAATGCGAAGCTCATCCCATCAATCCTGCTCGACTATATCCCACCTCTGGCTAGCGTGGTTAGTCGTGACAGCGTCCCGAGGGACTTTGACTACACATTGATCACTGTGTACCTCCCGAAGTGGATACTCACAGTTGGACCACAGTTGGGACAGATCCTGACGTTGAATATCAATGACTTCAACTTGGGATATCATAAGAACTAAGGCATGCTCGCACCACATAAGTATTTGACCAAGACAATGGGGAAGAAGTCAAAGATAATCCCCCAACCGTGGACCATGGACATCGCGAGGTCAACCATCCTTAAGCATCAGGAGGTTAACGCATGCATTAAACTCCTCTTGTCTTGCTACCATGGTGGTTATTTGTGGCTGGACAGATGCATCACCATAGATCTGGAAATGATCCATCGAATCACTAGATTAAGCATGCAAGGATCGGACCCTCAGAATTTTTACCCAAGGAAGGCTACAAATCTCTCCCTGGCGCAGTGCATAGAAGACACCTACGATGATGTGGAGAAGGGAAAGCGAGGATACAAGGTATCCTCCATCCAAAATGGCGCAGTGCACCTAGATTTCTAGTTGATCACTGATAAGCTTGTCAGGAAGAACAAACCAATGCAGGTCACAGGGTTTGTCGTTGACCTCGCAGAAAAATGCATTGAAGGGTTGCAAATGAACTGGGCGAGCTACCTCATCAACTAGTTAGAGAAAGACTATTGTGAAGCTCATGATCAGGGATACGAGTTCCATTTTAGTTGGCTGTTGATTCTCATTGCCTTTATTTCTTGGGAGATGCCCGAAGGAGTGACCTTCCCTGAAATTGAGCTGTCTGAGCCACTATCTGCGAAGTTCACTATGCTTTGGTATTCGAGAGACATGGAAAAAAAATGGAAGTCAAACACGGTGTTCCACACATAATACTTGCAGCTGAAAAGGGCTATTGATTCCTTCCCTCACATGATGTCGAACACCCTTCATAGATTTAGGCCAATAGTGAAGTTTCGTTCAGATAGACATTTCATTTATATCACTGCGCGTGGAGATGAACATAAAGAAGAGCTCCAGTCCTACTATAAGCTCACAAAGGAGGAAATGCATGAAATAACCAAGGAATGGCCTACAGAGTTCCTTATACCAGTCGACCAGGAAGAGCTACCCGACCTTGACCTCATCGAAAGTCCTGTAGTCACTCGTGAAGAGTATGATGCACCAAGTAGCATCAAGAAGAAAAAGAAGGAAGAGGTACAGGAACTAAACAACACATCAGAGGAGAGTGCATTAGATTCACCTAAAGGGGGAGGAGGTGATGAAGTAGACAAAGAAGAGGATGAAGGGGAAGAAGACAAGAAGAAGCAAGGCGAAGTAAAACTGCCTAAATATCCCCTAACAGAGGCAAAGACATCCAATAAAAGAAAGGTTTCCCCAATGACACCTTCATCGTGGAAGGAGTCAAAAGCTAGTAAGCCCAAGTTACAGACTGTGCTCATGATGAATGACATCGACCTCATCATATCCACTGTATCATATACCTCAGAGGATATTTTACAGCGCAACGAAGAAAAATAGGAGTCCATGTATGATAGGATTGAAGCAGAGTTGAAAGGGGTACAACAAGCCCTCTACTCCTGCCACGAAGTGTCTAATGCGCCACCGTCATCTGAAGGAATTGAAGTGGGAGATGAGCCTACCCAACTACATAGAATAGCATATGTGACAGAGGCTCACCTTCGCCATGTCCAGGAATAAAAAGAGAATATCACAGAGGCATTGAAGCAATCAAAGGAGGAAGCCCTAGATCAACGATGGGTTGTGCAATAAGAAAAAGATGACCTCCAAGCGAAG
>JASDQU010421834.1:0-10126 GCA_032191745.1 Picea mariana
GGGGAACGACTTTGAGGAGCGCAAAAGTAATCTTTTCTCTATTCGAAAAATTATGGACAAAAAAATATTCTTCTAGTAGATTCAACCACTTGTCTACAACATCTGTGTTTATCTGACCTTCAAATATAGGAATATCGAAGTTTATTTTTACCTTGAAGGGGAGGTGCCTCTGCTCGAAGAAGATGAGTTGCCTGTTGGTAGTCGTCGAAGGATTTGCACGAAATTATCCATCATCTCGTTCCTTTGTTGCGTGAGGGATTCCTCAATCAACAGTTTGAAAGGACCTCCTATCCCATCATCTTTATTTTCTCCTTCCATGAGAGGTCACTTGGGTGTGTGAGAGCTTTTGTCCTCAAGAGAAACAAGCTTGAGACCTAACTCTTTGTACTCCAACCTCATTGGGGACATGCATTAAGACGACAAGGAGAAGATCGCTCTAATACCACTGATCCAAATTTTATGGGTAGAACGAAATGACTACAGATTATTACCAGATGCTTAACACAGAATAACAGAGATACAGTAAAACTGGTTTTCTATTCAATAAGGAAATAAGCTGAAACTGTAAAATGTAGCAGAAAACAAGCTTGCTGGAATGGCAACGACTTATCTCTGAGAAGAGATGTGACGACTGTGCTCATTCGCAAGAAGATGATTACAATGAGGCTCTCAAGGCCTTTTTACAATAAACAGGAGTTTGAAAAACCCTAAATATCCAAAAACCTAACCCTAGGAGATGAAGCACCAAAATTTATGTGGGCCCCGTTTGGGTAAGTTAGTACATCAACTTCCCAGGGTCGTAACTTTTGCATACGATCTCTGTTTTGGGCATATGATAGCCCATTGGAAATATCTATCTGAGGACTAAAACAGTTGCACAAAATTTCATGATGAAATTTTGCGACTGCAACATACCCAAAAAAACATCGTTTAGGGCCTCAAAACGGCTCCGAAAGTTCAAGACCTGAAAAACTGCTAAAAATAGTAAATTATAAAAATTGCGAGAAAGTTATTTTGAGCCAGCTGGAAAAGGTGGGTGGCCACCGATATCCACCTGGATCAAAATTATACAAGTCTCTTGTTCATTTATTTTTCTCATCAGCATTTGCACACATTCACTTTGCTAGTCAGACATCACAGGGGACCCACAACATCCTCGACGTTCCAGACGCTTGCAAAATTTCTCTCCTATTCTAGAAAGAGTTCCTAGTCTTGTCAACTCACCGAATCAACCATCTCACACCCCCATGAGTGCCACTATTTTGGGATGAACTTTTATTGGTTCCACTTTGCTTGGGTCCAATTCCCAAGGACATCCATCCACTAGCTCTCCTTCACAAGGAGGCGGGGGGAAAACTTCTTCTTAAGGGAGAAGTACAACCCCACCAAATCCCTCTCAAGGGTCAGGTCCCCTACCTGCTCACACAATGGCTGGAGCTAATACCCCACCAAGTCCCCCCATGCCATACTTAGCGTCTCTCAACATTCTTGATTTGACTAAACTCATGAATGATCCCATTTTACATGACCCCACATGGCCCAATATGCCTACCAAACTACCTTCATATATTCAAAAATTTGAAGGAAAACTGGGACAAGATCCCGCCAACCATGTTATGACCTTACACTTATGGTTCTCTTCAAACAACATCATGGATGACTCATCCACTTAAGGTTATTTCAAATAACACTCACTGACCCATCAACCAAATGGTATGTAGATGGAAAATCAGGGTCCCATGTGACTTTTGAATGCTTGGCTAAAGCCTTTTTGGCCTTTTTTCAATTACTAGTTTGTCATGACACTGGTTTAGAACTACTCTCCGAGTGAAAACAAACCTCAACTATGCATATTGTTGACCACATCCACGAATGGCATCGACGACATAGTTTATGTAAAGAAGAAACCACCAAAGAACAACATCTTGATTGGTTCCTAAAATCACTCGTCTCTATACTTACCAAATATGTGACATCCACCTTCCCCCAGTCCAAAGAGGAAGCCATCTGCAAGGCCCAACAGTTTGACCTCATTTATGCCCAGTCGGGTACTTTTACACAGTATTACCTGATGCACCCAGACCTGTACCATTTGAACAGGACAAACCTGGAATGTCTCACGCTGCAGATGGGTTGATTGATACCACGACACACCACAACCCATAAAACCAACCGCCATCTATGTATGGTGCACCTCAATATCCACAACCATATGGAGGGCCATATTATGACCCTCCTCCCCCTTACCAACAACCATATCCTATTGATCCCCCACCACCCATGAGTGGACCCTTTCCGACACCCATGATGCGTCCGAATTCTCAACCAAGTTCAGGTTTCCCTTCTACCACAACATATAACTTGGGCACTAGTGAAAGTGCTTCACCTTCCTATGTGCCCTACAGATCGTTGCCACAAAAAAATCTATATTTTCCATTTCCTAGTCCTCCACAATCAATTGCTCTTCCCCATGGAAAACCACATGCTGACGTTAACTTTGTTCAACCCTCTCCCATTCAACAAATTCATACTTTTTAATAGTTGAATACGAAAAATCTGGCCTATTAGTTGAATAATTCCAAGAAGAAAGGAAAAAACCGAAACAATAATAACATAGGAATAGGTGGAAATACCCCCCAACAGAACCAACCAGCTGGGGCCAACTAGAATCAAGGTAACTAGAACCCCCAAGGGGACAATAAAAACAAACACCAAGGGAAGAACAACAATAAAAACCTCAGGACAAACTTCCCTTTCACTCTTTGTGGTGAGTATGGACATTATACTCACCATTTCCCCCAAATTTCTGACTTCAAACAGTTGAAAGAATCCATGAATGCGGCTTGTCCTCCAGCGCTGCCTGCCCCTCAACAGGACCCACAATAGTATTTGCAACAAGCACCCCCGACCGTGTTGCAAAACCCTATTCCACACCGAGGTGTGATGAATACCCAACAAGAGGTACATCCTGCCCCACCACAAATGGGATAGTATCAAAACCCAGGGCCCATACACCCTGGAAATCTGGCGGATCGCAATATCCTCCTCACCAGTGAAGAAAAAATTATTTTGCAAATGCACGACCGTCAATACTGCACACCACCTAAATCTAATCCAACCACCTCAGAAGCAGCTCCAGCTACAACCGGACAACCCTTGATGATTCCATGCCCTAATACTAAACCTACCATTCGTACCCTCACATCCCATTATGACGGGATGCCAATAACCCTCAGGCTAGGGAAACACACAATTACAGTTTGGTCGATGACTTGGCAAATTCTCTTGCAGCCATGTCTGTATTGGAGATCCTCCAAACCTGTCCAACTCAACGAAAATCCTTACTTTCCTCCCAGGGGGAAATCGACCCAGCTGATACTAGACCCATTACATTTGATCTAGATAGCAGAGAACCATGCCTTCCTGCTCTGGTAGCTTTCCAGATACCATTCAAAATTCGGAACATCACTGTTCATCGGTGTATCATCGATGAAGATTCATCCACATGAATCATTTCCAAAATGGTATGGTAGAAAATTGACTCCCCTGAGCTAGTACCATCCACCATCATCTTGAGAGCCTATGATGGTCGACCATCTTCCCCTGAAGGGATCTTCCAAAATGTCCCTGTCGAACTCGAGGGAAAAACCATCCTCATGGAAATTGAGGTTATCGATGCCCCGCTTGATTACAATATCTTGTTTGGACGTAGCTACATGTATGCTATGAAGGTAGTGGCCTCTTTTGTGTTTCGAATGATGATGTTCCCCCATAATATGAAAATCGTCACCATCGACCAAATCACACATTATGAGCCTAACAATTCCGCCAACATCGATAACATCTTGCCTCTTGTCTTCATTAGCTCAGATGATTATTCACTCATTGACACGGGCCCCATAATTTTCAAGGAGCCATCCTTGCTGGGGGCATACCATGGAGCGCCACCTCTCATATACCCTTCAACGCAAGTGTGTTTCGTATCTTCTAATGGAACTAACACTGGAGACACCATCCCTCCCACTGAGGCCTCTCCACAGCTCGACGTTCCACCAATTGAAGAAATATTACCTCAGGAATTCCTTGAAAAACCTACTACACCACTTATCCCAGATTTCCCCCTCCCCCAGGGGAAAATCCCGGTTTGGGAGACAATCCCTCAAGCCATTACTCAAATTCCCTTCTTCTACCCCCTACCCAGAGTTCAAGAATTTAAGGTTGCCACAACGCTTACCTTTTCCAACATGGTGCTTTCCATCCCTGTATGGTATCTACACCCACCCGCAATGGTTCCTCAACCATCTCTCCCTCCTCAATCAGAGGGAATCCTGATGCAGATTCATGCTCCGACCGCACCACCCTCACCCCCCACTACCAGTACCACTGCCACTGTCAGGGGCATACATAAGAAGAAAGAGTCCACAGCTCCACTTCCTCCCCAAGTTCAACCTCCTTTGACACTATGCAAAAGAGTGGGACACCCCACTAATAGATGTCCTTCTCTTCTCGAGTTATGCAATATGATGCAACTCCCTCGAGAAATCTCATCACTCACCGCTTCACCAAGAACATCTAATACTACTACAACGTCCTCCACTACAGGTAGTAAAGGGACGCGAACCAAATTCGCTTGTGCCATCTGTTCATAATATTGCCACTACACTCATCATTGCCGAACTCTACCTCAGTTTTTCCAGACGCTAACGACAATATGCCAAACCTTTCAGCAAGATCCCTCTCCACCACCACTTTCTGGTACTCATGTCACTGACATTCATTATTTCTCTACCTCAGTCTCTGAGCGGATGATATGCCCTTGCACTTTCTGTGACTCCCTTTCTCTCTTCACATTCGGTGTCCTTTGATTGTGGCATACCGAGGTCGTAATTAAGCCACTATTCAACCACATCCGACCACCTCACCACTGGTCCCGCCCTCTCTAGTTACTGTCAACATCACCTCCCTTGAACTTGAGTCACTTCCCACCCTTCCATGGTTCATAGATCAACTATCCGAGGATATTCCCCCAAATCCTCCCAATTCTCTGGTTCATTTCCCACAGGAAATATTACCCCCTACCACAGTTTATCACCCACAGTGTTTGGACATTTGGTTTATGTCAAGCGTTCCATCACGCCCTGTATGTGATATCTCCTTTAACTCTTTTCCACTTGAGAACAATAACACTATGACCGTCTCCTGTGTCACTTACCCGGATCCCCTGTATTCTCTCATTTTCCATGGCGACAAAGATATCCTGGAGGAACTCACTACCCCTGATTGCTGATGGAATGCACTCCATTGCCAAGCGCTTTTTCTCTCACCTAGACAATCCTTCGTATGTGAAATCGAAACCAAGGATTTTATTCCTTCAGGGAATATAGACTGGTTCAACAACTCTATCCCTGACCTAGATGCTTTTGAAGAAGGCAACATGGCCAATATCTCCCCCACCGTCAAAATCGACATTTCCATCAAACCAAGAATTGTATAAGAAATCACCATTGGCCCCGCATGCTCCCCTGAGGAACTCACAACTTACAAAGCTCTCTTTTAGGAATACCATGATGTCTTTTCCTGGTCATATACAAAGATGCCCAACCTCGATCCTTCTATAGTCGAACATCACATCGACACATGGCCAGATATCACCCTAGTCCATCAAAATCACCACCCACTTCACCCATCCAAAGATGCGGCTATCAAAGCTAAAATCAACAAATTACACGCTGTTGGGTTCATTTACCACATTGTGTATTCTTCATGGGTTTCCAACCCCGTCCCTGTTAAAAAAAAACAAGGAACTATTCGCGTCTGCATCGATTTTTGTGATCTCAACCATGCTTGTCCCAAAGACAACTTTCCAACCCCTTTCATTGACCAAATTATCGATGACTATGCCGACCACGAGGCATTATCCTTCATGGATGGGTTCTCCGGCTATAATCAGATCCAAATCCATCGAGCAGATCAGTGTAAAACCAATTTTACTACCCCATGGAGTACTTTTGCTTATCGTGTCATGCCTTTTGGACTAAAAATGCAGTTGCAACGTTTCAATGGGCCATGACTTATGTTTTCCATGATCTTGCTCACATCATCCTCACTTATTTGGATGACCTCACTGCTCGATCAAAGAAATGAACTCAACATTTAGACGACTTACGCATCGTCTTTCAACGATGTCGCCAGTACAATATCCGCTTGAACGCCCTCAAGTGTGTACTTTGCGTCACTGCCAGACACCTTCTTGGGTTTGTTGTCTCCCAACAAGTCATTACGGTGGACCCCCTCAAGGTCCAAGCTATCACATAAATTCCACCGCCTAGGAATTTATGCCAACTGTAGAGCCTACAAGGCAAAGCTAACTTTTTACATCACTTTGTCCCAGATTACGCCACCCGCATGCATGGTTTCCTCCAGCTACTATGTCATTATATCCCATTTCGATTGGATTAACATGCTCAAACTGCTTTTGATGATTTAAAAGTACCCCTATCCAATGCCCCTTTGATTAGTCCCCCAAACTATGATTGCAATTACATCCTCTACTTGTCATCCTCAGCTGTCTCAACAGCAAGAGTCCTTGTCTAACTAGGGGATGATGGGCGGGAACATGTCATTTACTAAATCAGTAAAAATATTTCAGGACCACCGCTGAAATACAATCATAATGAGAAGCTAGCCCTCGTATTTTTCCTCGTAGTTTAGAAACTGCATCACTATATCCTTCTTCGCACTACCAAAGTCATAATAGATTATAACCCCATGCAGTACTTGCTTAATCAACGGCAGATTAATGACAAATTTGCCTGATGGATCTTCATCCTTCATGAATACAACATAGAGTTATCAACTCATAAAAGTAAGAAAGCAATCCTTCTCGTCAAATTCATTACCTTGCTTCCCTTAAACGCTAAAGAATCACCTGTCAATATGGATTTTCCCAATGAACACCTCTTCTTCATCCCCTCTGATGACCCCTGGTATGGCGACCTTCTTGTCTACCTTCAGGCATAGAATTTTGGGTTTCATATCTCTCGAGACGATCATCGACGCATTCACCATCAGGCCCCTCGATACCTCCTCATTAGTGACTTCTTGTACCGACGTGGGGTTGACACCATCCTCCACCAATGTCTGACCATCAATGAAGCTGACAGTCTTGAACGATTGCCATAGCGGCGCTTGCGGTGGACACCTCTCAGGTATGTCCATCACATAAAAAATCATTTGAGCAGGTACTTCTGGCCCACACTGTTTCATGACTACATCCACGCTGTCAAGCGATGCGATAAATTCCAGCTCTATGCAAAGAAAGCACGAGTGCCACCCGCTCTTCTACATCTAATCATCACTGTCGGACCCTTATGCAAATGGGGCATAGAATTCATGACTTGCAATCCTCCATTCAGTAATGGACACAAGTAGATTGTCATGGTAGTCGATTAATTTACCAAATGGGCCAAATCCATGCCTACCTTCAACAATACCGCTAACACAACAATGCATTTTTTCTTCAACCACATCATTACCCGTTTTGGAGTCTCACTACAATTAGTATCCTATCACGGTAAACACTTTGAGAATGAGATCTTCGCAGAACTCTCCTCAAAGTTAGGCTTCTCCCATAAGTTTTCCTCCCCATATTACCCTCAGTCCAATGGACAAGTTGAGGTTGTCAATAAAGTCCTCAAAACCATGCTACAACGTACTATCAACAAACATAAGACCAATTGGCATCACATGTTGTTTTCATCATTATGGGCCTATCGCACGATAGCCAAAACTGCCACCGGTTTTACACCGTTCCACCTCATCCATGGGATCGAAGCTACCTTCCCCATCGAGTGATAAATACCCATGTTACACACTGCCATCAAGCTATTACCTGACACTGCTCCAATGGAGCAACTGATCTGAAAATGGAATGAATATGTTTCCAATAGATCTTTAAAACAAAGAAGACTTGTCTCTTTTAATTGCAAGTGTAAAATGGCATGTGTTTGGGTAATTCGATCAAGTTACTAACACATAAATTCAGTGAGTTTTAGTTAATCATGAGAAGCATATTAGACATACAAAAACCATCAACAATGAACACATAAGACAACAAATGATAAAGGAGTTCTCCCCTCTCTTGGGCGACATCTCCTAGTCCAGTTTCCCTTGGATCATTTTCATTATGCTTAAAAATTTCTCTGACAAGTGCTCAGAATACAAAATGGATGGCTTCAATGGCTCCAGAACGTCCAAAAACCCCTAGCTGGGTTTTTTTGGCACTTGGTTTGGAAAAACAATGAATAAGTTACACCTCTTGGAAGATTTCCCCTTCAAGCTTGTTGTGTTGGAAAATGTTTAACAGGTAGCATATGCTTGTCATTGATGGAAAGTACAGCAATGAAGATGGCATGGGTGCAGGAACAATGTACAAAGGATTGTTGGCATGTTTACAGGCAACATAGACTTGTCATTGATGGAAAGTACAGTAGTGATGATGGCTTAAGTACAATAGTGAAGATGGAAGGTTCAGAGAGGTGAATGATCGAAAGAAGGATAAAAATCCCTTGGGGATTTAGACGTGAAATCTCAGGAGGAACAACGTTGAATAAAACGCGCGCAGCAAAGGCAAAGCTCAAGATACAGGAATTTGCAGAAGAGAAGGAAGACAGAGATCCACAACCACAGGATCTCATTCAAATTTCCCGAAAGAATGAGGGCCGTCAGATCAGACAGAAGCTGCGAGGGAGATATACCATCGAGAAAAGCCAAGGTGAAATCCCGACATAATCAGGACCATCTATTTGGAAGGACGTGTGGCAACGATCGAGTGCCACCAGGAGAAGCTCGATAGGAGGACATGTCTCAGCCGTTAGATCCGAGCGCAGGGACTCGACCACCGTTGGATCAATGAGAACCTGCAAGGTATTTAAAGGGAGTGAAGGTTTGGCTACGGTCATGAGGATAATGGTCATATGGACTAGGAGCGTATTCATCGGAGTTTCGATGATCGCAAGTTGGATATGTCAAAGTTCCTTGACAACAAAAACCCCGAAATCGCGATATGATCTCAACCGTTAAATCAAGAATTAGATCTGGTCCGTTGATTTCCTTCATCGAAGAATCGGGGATCGTGATTTCAATATGAAAAGAACACTTGACAACAAAAACCCCGAAATCGTGATATGCGATTTCACGAGTTAATCACAGTCGTTGGATAATAAGTGATCTAGACCGTCGATCCAACACACGTCAACAGAACACGTCAGATAGGGACACGTGGCACATCCAGGTAATGACAGGTGTCAGGCAGATTCAAAACATCAGGAACATGTAAGTCACGAATCAGGGTGACACGTGGCAGGATCTAACACGTGTCAAACCACGTGTGACGTCTGCAGAGGCATCGGCGATCGGGACTTTGATATGTCAAGAACACACTTCAACAGAAATTTCGAAATCGCGATATGCAATTTTGTGATGTAATCTGAGCCGTCGAGCTAGAAGTGATCTGGACCGTTGATTCTCCTCATCAGAGTTTCAGGGATCGGGAATCGGCACTTTGCAATGTCAAAATCTCTTGACATCAGAAACCCCGATTTCGCGATATGCGATATCACGACTCAATCGTAGTTGTTGAGCCAAGGTTATACCTGGACCGTTGATCATAGCCTGTGTCAGAGTTTCACGAATTACGATTTGGAAGTGACAAGAACCTTGAACAGTAGAAATGCCAAAACGCTGATGGAGTGACAAGACCAAGGTCACACAGAGACAGGTCATATGGACCATGTTCTAGCCAGGAAGGCTAGCGCATTTTTTCGAGAGGTATGGTTGCGGTCACGGGTAACAGTCACATGGACTAGGGCTCAGCCAGGAGGGCTGAAACACATCGCGAATCAGGAAATTACGACTCCCATGGACATAAACGTTATGTCATCGAAAGTGCCAAAATCGCGATATATGAAATCCCGATTTGATCTGAACCGTTGGATCAAGAAATGATCGGAGGGCTACTGAGGCACGACACTGTGAGACTGCCAAAAACCATTGATGACATCTGCTAGAGAAGTCGAAGAAGACCGATGTGTAATCACCAGAGAAGTTGAAGAGTGATGATGATGAT
>JASDQU010421840.1:0-10127 GCA_032191745.1 Picea mariana
CCACCTGAAATGACATGACAAGAACTATCCATCTAGGATATTTTCCCTAACAAATTCACTTTCTTTAATCTCATTATTCCACAATTAATCATGGGTTCTCTTACTCCACAAAGCGTCTTCCCGTGAGGGATTTCACCATAAGGGGACCACTTTGGAGTTCATCCATATTTACTTCTTATCAACCATGTCAAAACAATAATGAGTCATATTTACATCAAACACTATTGGGTCCATTACCCAAACCTTTGTGCTACAGGGCTTTCTTCAAGGCTTGACATTAATGACAACCAACCTTAATCAACAATATCTGCTTCTCCCCATAATTCCTGATGCATCTTGGCATTATTGATCATGATCCTTACTCTCTCTAGAAGAGTCCTATTCATGCGTTCAACAACACCATTCTGTTGAGGAGTATAAATCGTGGTATTATGTCTTTAGATCCCAACTTCCTTGCAATAGTTCTCAAATCTCACAGATGTGAACTCAAATCCATTATATGTCCTTAAACACTTGATTGACCTGTCAGTGCTCTTTTCAACCAAAGCCCTGAATTGCTTAAAAGTATTAAATACAACATCTTTTCTTTTAAGTAAATAGACCCAAACTTTCCTAGAGTAATCATCTATAAATGTCACAAAATATGACAATCCTCCGAGAGAAATTGTAGGGGATGGTCCCAAAACATTTGAATGAATATAATCAAGGATTCCTTTGCTTGTGTGCCTTCCTACTTTAAACTTATGTATACACTATTTTCCAAAAACACAATACTTGCAGAAATTCAAATTCAGAAACTTCAAACTTGGAAGTGACTTACGATCAACCAGTACCTTAGGCCCTTTCTCACTCATATGACCCAAACACTGATGCCATAAAAAAACAGAGTCACTTGCATCTTCAGATGCTACCACTGCTTGATTTACCTTTGTCCTTCCTTCAAGTTGATAAAGTTTCTCGATCCTCTTTTCCTTCATGAATACTAAGATGGCTTTGGACACCTTCAGTACTCCACCTTGATATGTACACTTGTAACCAACAAAATCTAGAACTCCCAAAGATATCAAGTTCTTTCTAAGTTCAGGTACATGTCTTACATTTGTTAATGTTCTTACAGAACCATCATGCATTCTAATCTAGACACTACCAACTCCAACAATTTTACAAGATAAAACATTTCCCATAAAACCAACACCATCATCAATAGATTGGTAAGTTGAGAACCAATTTCTATGAAGACACATGTGGATGAATGCACCGGAATATAACAACCAATGTTGATGTTGATCTGAAACATCACAAGTAGACAATACCTCATCAACCATACCTGAACTGGAACCTGAACTTGTTTATGCTACATTAGCTTCCTTTAATTCTTTTGTGGAGTCCTCCTTGGATGCATTATGTCTTTTCCAACAATCTTTCTTGAGATGCCCAGATTTGCCATAGAACCAACATTTATTCTTACTCTTCTTGCCTCTTAACTTAGACCTTGATGTACCCCTCTGAATTTTCCCTCTTTCTGTAGATCGACCTATGACCACCATTGCTTCTTCTATTGAGGTTTCTTTATCAGATGTTTTCCTTATATCCTCGAACAACAAAGCTCCCACAACAGTGTCATAATCAATGGCATATGTTGTGTTAAACCACACAGTTGTGACCAGATGGTCCCAAGACTCGTGCAATGAACACAGTAACATAACTTCATTTTCCTCATCTTTGAACTTTACTTCTATATTAGTTAATTGACAAATTAAAGTATTGAAGACATTCAAGTGATCAATAATTTTTGTACCTTCTTTCATTTGCAAGTTGTACAACTACCTCTTCAAGAATATTATGTTTGAAAAGTTCTTTGTCATATAAAGACTCTCCAGTTTGGTCCACAAACTTTTTTTTGTCTTCTCTTCAACGATGTTAAACAACACTTCATCTTCCAGACACAAATGAATATTATTGAGGGATCTTGCATCTAGATCCTCCCAATCCTCGTATGTCATGCTTGTCAGTTTCTTTGACATTCCATCCAAGGCTTTTTGCAATCCTTGTTGCACAAGCAGATCTCGCATCTTGAGCTTCCATAGCGCAAAGATATTCTTACCATTGAACTTTTCCACCTATAACTTGGAACTCTGCACTTTCGCCATTAGTAGAAACAACCATCCAAAAGAAAATCACAGCTTCTAATAAACCAGGCTCTTCAATCCAGTGACCAGATTATATTCTCCTTTGATCTCTTCTCCTTCAACTCTAAGCTCTGATACCACTTGTTAGGCAGCGGAAGCAAAACATAGAATATAACAGAGCATAAAATAAGCAAGATCAAACACACATTAAACCAATCACATCAATAATACACTTGACATAGTGATTTATGTGGAAACACAATGAGGGAAAAAACCACAGGCAATGATTATCGATATTATTATTATTCAAGGGAGAATTACAATATCCTTCATAGGCATACAATCATCCTCTCCTCACACACTCTTCTCTCTGCTCCTTGCACATGCTATCACCCAATATGCTAATCTTGTAAGTTGTGTTATCATTTATGATTATCTACATGCAAAAATGGATTCATTTCATTAGCCAATCTCTGTAAAATACTTTCAAATAATTAAAATTTTCTTAAAAAAATCCATTTGTAGTTTCTTACCTTGAAAAACAAACCTCTCAATTTTTTTTATCAATAACTGGATTAATATGCAGTCAACGACATAGCTAGATTAATATACAGGCAACCACGTATTATAATAAACAATATATATATATATTACAGACTCTCCACACTCTCCACACACATGACATACTCTCCGCAAGAAATATTAGTCCCTGCTAAGTCCCTTAGTAACCTAATAAATGCATTATGGATTGTGTTCAAATCATCGGAGAAGAAATATACACTGCTCATGAATCATGAAAAAATGATGCATTAATAAATTAATAAAAAAGCTTAAGCTTTCATTATAAGTAACATTTAGTACTTACGATTTTCTTTGTATTTCCTTGGATTATTGTACCGAATTTTACTATAATTCTTAATTCAAAATCCCTCATAGTCCTCATGGATAAATATAAATCCAAGGAAATGAAAGCTATTGAAAATGTCCAAAACATGTCATTGTTGATGTAATTTCAATGTCATTGGTGCTTGGAATTATACCTTTAAAAAATTAGATGAAAATAATTAAGAGGAAAAGAAAAGCAATTTAAATAAATTAAGAAAATTGTGAAAACATGTTCATAAATACACTAACCCATTATAATGATTTGGTTCAACTCATGGTTCAAATAGGAAATTTATAACATGCATGACTATTATGTCATTCAGTGGCTATAGATCCGACATAATTTACACTTTCCATTGCGATAGATCCGACATAATTTACAAGAAGGAAAATCGAGGAGTAGATCTCTCAAAGAGATTCCTGGATTCTAGAGGAAAAATTCTTAGAATCTACACTCATTTATATGTGAAAAAAATGGGCATTACAATGGGGTCTTTCTTGGATTGCATCACATGAATAATAAGAAATGTCCATAGACTTAGTCAATGCAGAAATCAGATAAATCCCAAAGACGGTATTGGTTTAGATCAGTACTAAAGACCAGGTGATGACTCTGCAAACAAAAATTTATTGTGATTTGGCATTGAAGAAGGGTCTGAGCCACCTTGATTTAGCATGCAGATACTTGATCCACTCTAGAAATCTGTAGAAGAAGCAACTTGCAGAGTTGAGCTTGAAAATTCCGATCTCTTCTCTCTCTTTTGAAGGAAACAACCAACCATGTTATTTCTTCCACAATTATGAAAAGAAACTGGATGTTTTGATCATAAATTATTCATGTGTGTTAGCACCAGAAGTCACTCCTAGATTGTGGCAGGAGTAAGCCCGATACCCATCAGTTTTAATATCACAGGTTGATTATAAAAGGGTGATCAAAAGGGAGTAAACTCGGAACAATATCGTTTTAACTCAGAAAACTAGGTCGGAAATGCATAGATAAGTGAGGTATTAATCTAGCTTAAGATAGTAAGTTTGTATAGTGGTGAGTAGACAAAAGAAACATGAGGAAAGTGAAAAGGTCTTCTCTGGGCATCTGGTTTTCCAGCAGCCTATGGAGGAAAAGTATCATATGCAAGATCCTCTTGGTCTAAAAACTTCAAAACACTGAAAATGTCGCAACAACAAAGATAGTCAAACCTACACTACAATACGGCCACAACACTTGAATGGATCATCCATGCCCTAGCTTTTAGAGTGAGAAGCAAAGAGATGAGAGAAGAATTTGGCTACCATTAAATAAGAAGTCTCAAATAACAAACATAACCAGAGAACCAGAGGCCTCATCAAAACATTACAATCGAGAGCTTAGCTCTACCATCGATCCTTACAAAAATACAAAAAATGAGTATATATACTCAAAGCAATCCGCCTCCCCCCCCTAACAGCAGGAGACTTGTTGAGCTGCTTCATTTAAGGCTTTACATGTGCATGGTATTCTTGCAGACTATGCACACAACTTCTTGTCTGACACTGTTTCAGACGACGTGGCTTTCACAGGGAACCTGTCCATCGGGGTACCATGGGCTGACTGCTCTAGACCTTCCCCCATGCGTTCCATTTATGGATTGAGATGAGCTTTCAACCACTTCCTCAATTCATAATAACTACTTCTTCCATGGAGGGTGGCCAAGACTGAAAACACAAGGGGTGACCACGTGCCTCTCCCAAGACTTGGAGGCTAGCCTCCTTTTCTTCAGGCTCCATTCTCAATATAACCCAGGGCCATGACCCCTCGCCTATCTTCACATTCATTTCGGTGCTTTTTCTTTCGGGGATTTTCACCTCCCCTGACTTCGATATCGCGATGCCTAAAATCGCGAAATGGTGGCTGAGATCGGCAGTCATATTTGCTTCGAGATGGACGGCCACAATCTTTCCCTCGATCATACAAACTGTTAGCTATGAAATGCGTGTTATCCTTATTTCTTGGATCCATTCACCACATGACCAAGGGCTATGACCATGAGCCTAAACCTCCTGAGTGTTTCAGGGCTTCTGCTTTTTGGGAGTTTTACCTCCCCTGTCTTCTAATCTCCAGTACCAAATCTTGAGAAATGGCTCCATAATATCAATGGTTGGATTGGCCTTAAAATTGATGGCCACAATCTATTCGCCACTGAACAATCCTGGCCCTTATCTGCTTTGGACCCACTTCATACTACCTTGAGGCTGTGATCGTGCCAAACACTAAAGGCGCTTCGTGAGTTTCGTGTATCGGTGATGAGAAGGAGACGACCCCATGCTCCTTAGACTCTTGGTAGCCTGAAAGCCGAAACATCATATCTAACGGCTCAGAGCTTTCCTTGATCAACGGTCCTGATTGTGTCGGGACCTCTCATATCGAGGATCCCTGATCCACCTCTTCCTCGTCGTCTCGGTAGCTGAAACACCAAAACAGTCAATTGACTGCTGCCTGTCTCCACGGGATTGGACGACCCAGATTAAGTCTTGCTTGAACTTTGGTCTCAGGCCTCTACCTTGGCGTTAAACCTTGGGAAACTTCACATTCCTGAATTTCCTGATGACCACTAATCTGCACCGTTAATGGATCCTCACTGTTGAAAAGCGATCTTTGCTCGCTCGCCTGCTTTGTGTCGCTGTTTAGCCGCTCTCGGTGCTGCAAACAGTGGAAAAGGGGATTTGGCTGACCAAACTTAGGCTTGGGAAGGCAAAGGTTCAGTGATGGAGTTAAAAGGAGGAGGGATCGACCTTCAAAAGAGACAGAGGAATTTAGGGCCGATATCTTCCAAGCATATTGATAGGGAAAAACTAGTTGATCGATAAGGATGACTGAGAATGAAAGAGAAAGACATGCTTGGATGGAGAAGGAAAATCATGATCGGGTCGACAGAAGGGGAGAAGACAAGGAAAATTACAGACGCAGGAAGAAAATATAGACCCCCAAGGTCTTTACAGGAATATGTGATAACACTGCACAACGAAAACTTCAATAATACATGTGGGGCCTTCTCCATGACCCTGTCTAGCTCAATCAAGACTTTGATAATAACCTCCCCGCCCTTGATTATTAATTATCATTCATACTCCATTGTTAGTGGCATGTATCCCTGGATATGCTAATATTATAAGATATGTTTGATATGTTCACATTTATGATCTGCTACCCCCTCAATAAGGAATGATTTTATAAGCCAATCATATATCAGTAAAATACGTTTAAATAATTAAAAAAAAAATTGTAATGTTTTACCTTCCAAAAACTTAGCAATTTTTTGGTCAATTGTTAAATTAATATGCAGTCAAGGATCCATCCATCCCTATATACCATGCCACGACAGGTATAATAAGAACTTCATGCGCACATTGTGTTATGTTGTAATGGAATGCACACAATGTATTATGTTGTAATTGAATTTGACTTAAATTATTTTGATCTTCATTACTGATTTATTATAAACTTTATGAAATTTATATATTAAGTTTAATATTTTAAAAAATAAAAAAAATTGTGAAGTGATAATTTTACATATAAATTTGTTTGTTTAAAAATAGTTGTCTTAGAAAATGATTTCCACTAATACGATGAGACATCCAATGGAAAAACCAAATTATCTTACAAAATGATTACCATTAATACAATGTGACATCCAACTGAAAACACAATAAGACTAACGGGTTGTACCATAATATCCCACTGGCCACACAGGGTTGGAATTTGGCTAGGCCATTTTGCCTGTCAAATACGGCCAAACTTTGTAGGTGACCGTCTCTAAGAATCTGTATGCAAATGAAAAAAACATATTTATGACGGATCATTAATTTTATAAAACGTCCTTAATACCCTTCACTTTGCATTTCTATCAGAGGTAAGTGTCATTGTGTTGGAGGTTGAGGGTCATTTCCAAATCAATTTTTGAATCTGGTGGTTAATGGTGGTAGATAAAGAGATGCATGGATCTACCTAACACCATTTAGGTTGGAGTGGAACAAACAATACACATTGAACTCTGCATACTTACATTGTAGAGTCTCCAATGTGCATTATCTACGCAGGCCAACAAGTTGTTTTGAATTTACCACCATTGCAGACTTGCAATGTGGAGTATCCAATATCCATCACCACTGCAAACTTTTAGTTACAGTGTGGAGTCTCCAATGTCCATTATCGAACGTTGAATAACACTGCCCAAGAAGACAAGTTGTTTTGGATTTACCATGACTCAGAGTGCATTAAGTTGATGGAGGAAATTGGACCTCAACTCGTACTCGAGGCGATGAAGTTTTTACTAGTTTCAGGTAATGCATCTCTGTTAGAAATTTGTTTATGAGATTAATTTTGCAGGCTACCATATGGAAACACATCATGGCTATAATATTTTGTAATTAGTTGAAACTAGTGTCTGCAAATGGAAACATGTTCAATGGCTACCATGTGAATATATTTTCACAGAATGTTGACTCTGACTATGGTGTTTTTTAAGATTTTTTCTCCATTTCCTTTACCGAGCTATCAATCATTAAGCATGGGAAATGATAGTGATTCCATTTTCCATGATTAGCTCTACCTATTTATCTACAATCGATTGAGATTCAATCAATAATAGTATCCAATGATGGCCATCATCAGATCTTCATCATAAACTATATTCCATTTCTTAATCTTCATGGGATCGTCGCTCCTACTATGCAATGCGTCCCTTCCCTGAGCTTTGATTGAGACTCAATCAATAATAGTATCCAATGATGGCCATCATCGAATCTTCATCATAAACTATATTCCATTTCTTAATATTCATGGGCTTGTCACTCCTACTGTGCAATGCATCTCTTCCCTGAGATTTTTCAGGAGAATAAATAGGGATAAGAATATTACAGGAAAAAATGAGGGGGAATTTTTCCATGCATGAGATGTTGGTACTACAGCGTTTGATAGGCCATTGTCAATAATTTTATTTTCAAAACAAATGCCTTTCATATTTAACAACCTGGTTATTCCATTTGATTTCACCTGTAGCGGGTGGTAGGTGGATTTTGAAATGGTTCATGCCTTGTGGAATCCATGTTGGGTGCCATTAATGGTCATTTCTGATTTATATTGTTTTAATAAAACCTTCCATGTATGTGTGGGGTGATGGGCCTTGCCATAGTTAGATTTTTCTTTGTACTACATAGCGAGTGTCACATTTTCTCACGCCCATTTGAAGGTGATTGTCTGTAGTATGTTGGTTTGACTTTCATATCCCTCTTCTAGTCTCTCTCGAACATGGGTTTGAATCCCAATCCCCACATTGTTTCAGTGTGATTTGTGCATGAGTAGAGGTTATCCTTGGGTGGATAGGGTGCTCCATTTTGTGTTTAAATTTAATTGGGAGCTGAATTTTCATGTCTATTAGAAACAACTTGAGATTCACATTTTTGTTGCAAGATAGACATTCCTGGTGAAGAGTTAATTTCTCATCAAAACTTCATTATTGAAGGGAACAATTTTAAACATAACGTTCTTCGACAGGTAGTATAGACACCCAAAACATAAAAAAATTTGGTTTGATGGGTAAAGAGAGATACAAATTCCAACCCTGGCCACGCCACACAGAAATACAGACCAGCAGTGGATCGAAATTTGTACATTAAGGAAAACATCCCTATGTATCATGTCATCTGAGCTTTCATATAAGACCAATCCAATCAAATCAGTTCATGAATTATAAAGCTAATGCCACCTTCCTTGGTTGGTATTAATTAACAACATGGTATCAATCAATTTTTTTTTAATTTTTAAATTCTAATTTCCAACCATCTCCAACCATAGTGAATAAATGATACTCTCTCAAAATAAACAAGTAAAATTAGTAACAAAGCTATTTATACATGCCTCTTAAAAATATTTTAATATAATAATTATATAGTTCAAAACAATAAAATTGACAAATCCATTTTAAAATAATTATTATAAATTAATATGTTTGAAAAAATAAAGTTAAACCACCTCTACATGAATTGACATATATACTAATTGTAATATAATTTTTTTTTTTTTTATAATATTGAAAAAATAAATAACAATAAATATTAAAATGAAAAAACTATAAAATCATTTAAAATAAAGCTTATGATATTTTTTTATGTTTTGATTTTGTATATATAACATAAATATATGACTAGGTTTTAGCTTTAAAAAAAAATCAAACTTTATTTCTATTTTTATTTTTAAATTATATATATAAATATTTAAGTAAAAAATATATAATACATGTATTTAAATATTTAAATAAAAAATTATTACTTTTATATATATAGTTGGAACAATATATTCATCCAATCTTTTTTTATTAAAATTTAAAAAAATTTATAATATAAAAAGATTTTTTGAATTGAATTTTCATATTAATTAAACTACTACTTTTATTTATAAAAAGATTTATATATTTTTTTTCTTTTTAATCCTTCTTCATACTTAGATGTTAAATTTGGAGTTAAAATGAATTTACTTACTCCTATTAAAAAAAATTGTAAAGTCTTAGCACATATTTTTTGTCTTTTCCTTTTTCATTTTCTCTAATAAAAGATTATACACCAAAATCACAAACCAACAAATAGAGTTGTATACATAAATTGATATCAACCAACTAAGTCAAATTTTTATAAAATTATTAAAAAAATATCTACTTATTTTTTGGCTTCTATGTCTACAACAAAATCAAATCAATAAGGTGAATATGACCACTTGTCTCTCTATAATTACTTCACAACTTTCGAACCCTCTTCCCATCTTAAATTCTTTCGAATCTCACAAAATTTTCGTTTCTTTTCCCTAAATTCAAATCAATACAAACAAACTTTAATAGATGATGACAAGAATGATAAAATATGAAAACAATGCAACAATTTTCTCTTTATTGAAAAAATTCCCCCGAATTCTCAATCCCTGTGCCCAATTCATGTTAAGTCAATAGACTCATTTATCAAATATAGTTGTACACATAAATTGATACCAATGAACCAAGCCAAATTTCCATAAAACTATTCAAAAAATATCCACCTATTTTTTGATCTCTATGCCCCTAACACAATCAAATCAATGAGGTGAATATG
>JASDQU010421841.1:0-10127 GCA_032191745.1 Picea mariana
GATACAAGTGCGCTCGGCTTTGAATGCCCTTGATTAAACGGCGGCGCAACAATACCAAGGTAAATTCAAAATATGAAGTTCACTGGCTTGTCCAGCTGTCTCCCTTTCTCCACGCGTTGGCTCGCTTGGTAGTTGAGCGATGCTCCTACATCATTGATGATGTAGGTTGATGATAGCTTGTCGACCAGACTCATATGCCGAGTAGAGGGGTCACGCATGGCAACCAGAGACTTTGAGGGAGAGGTGTGGGAGCAGCCCTTCCACAACCTACTAGCACTCTCACCATGGCTCAAACTGTAGGTTAACGATTACCTAGTTCAAGAATACCCACGATATCATGAGGGAAGACTGCGATAGTCTCTCACAATGCTTCTAAGGGGTGTGCAATAAGGAAGGGGAATTATTCCTTAAAGGCCCTTAGTCTCCCACAAGATCACCTGGTAGAGTATTGAATCCAGGGTTTTTTGATGTCTACCAAGTCAGTCAAGAGGCGAGTGGAACCCTTGGAGCACGTAGTGCATCTTTTAGGTCATGTCGCGCAAGGAAAACAAAAAGAGGAAAATGGAACCCTTGGAGCACGTAGTGCATCCTGAAGGGCACGTTGTGCAAGAAAAACAGAAAGAGGCGAGTGGCACCCTTGGAGCACCTAGTGCGTCCTGAAGGGCACATCACATTTTTAACTGGTAAGTGAATAAACCTAGACGGCCTTAAAATGAATTATGTGATAAGTAAGATTTAAAAAAAAAATTCCCTAAAATATTTAAAATCATTTTTTCGTAATAAAAATGTTGCCAAGCCTAGAGAAATTAAAAACCTAGGTCTAAGTAGAACTTGTGGTAAAACAAAATAATAACAATAAATAAACTTGTAACAAGAAGGGGGGTAAGAAATTCAAATTAAATTTTAAAATCAAATTATAATGGGGGATTAAAATTAAAAAAAAGGGAAATGAATGTTTTATCTACATATGCTAATTTAATTTTTAGTTAAAAAGAAAAAGGGGTAAATGGTTGTTTTTCTACACTTGCTAAATTGATTTTTTAGTTAAAAAGGGAAAAGAGGGAAACTTAAAAGAAATAGGAAACTAAAGGAAAAAGGGGAAACATAAAGAAAAGGGGAAGCATAAAGAAAAAGATGAATGTCTAACTTAGTAAGGAATCTTGCCTTTGGAACTTGCTATTTTTAAACTCAACTAGGAATTTAGTAAGGTGTAAGTCATTTAAGAAGTGTAAGGGAATTTTGAGACACCTAGGAGTGCTTTTAGGAATGTTTTTAGGTGGGTGAGGGAAATAGGAATAATTAAATAATTAATAAAATTAATTTCTAGTGCAACTAGGGGATTGGGCGACATGTGTACAGGGGAGGTTTTTCCTAAATAATTAAATGAAAAAGGAATTTACTGAGAATTTGGGAAACTAATTACTTGAAAACTCTATAAAAAGGATGGAGGAGGATGAGTATGGATCTGATCTTTATGTGTAACGTTACGTTGCTGAATTTGTTTCTTGGCTGAACTTATCTTGTGGGAGTTGGGATACCTAGATCGGGTAATGAGTGGTAGCTCGACATTGCGAAGCGAGTTGGGTGCTAGGGGTTCTCTGGTATTGGGTGTGTGGCCCATTTGTGGCTCAGGGGGCTTAGGGGTAAGAAGAGTACCGCTAGCGTTGGCTGGGAGGTACTGGTGAGGTCACATCAGTTGACAAACAAGAGCTAGATGAAGCGTGCATGGGACAATGACTCGGAGCTGTTGCATTTGGCTATGGTTTGCATGCGTTTATTTTTGAATGGTAGATTAATATTGTTCCTATGCTTTCATTACTATACTTATTTTGTGTAAATATTATGTTTTACTCAAAATTTTATAATTAATGAACTTAAATTCATCCCAACCTTACACTTGTTTCATTTTGAATTGATTCCCTTGGCAAGCCCAACCCTGATTGCTATGACTTTTCTATGTTTTTTTTATTGATTATTATGAAGAATTTTTTGTTTTTCCCTTATCCCTCTAGTCATCAGTTCATGCCTGAGGAGTCGGTCAGGAGCTGAATCGACAGTCATCACTACAGTGTTTAAATACCTATATATTCAAATGCCCTACTTTTGTGAGCATGGATGATGAGTGGAGGATAAAATTTTCCCAGCTACCTATCCCTTACATACGTATTCATTACTCTCTTATGGTTAATCTCTAATCATTGTGCCTTCATTGTGAATGAGTATCTCTACATCTAGATTGATTAAAACTCTGATTTCCTCTGTATTTTGGATTGATAAAACCCTACGTTTGTAAATGACAACCTCTGTGTTTTGAAGGCCCAATATCTGCATTTTTGTGTTGATTAACCTTGTAGTGTCCCCAAGGCCGAGCCCCATTACAGATCATGTTATATGCAAAGAATTTTAAATGTGTTCTATAGGCTGGTGAGCCAAGTTTTGCATAAGCTGTAGGCTTATGTGTTTTGATAGGCCAGGGAGCCTAAGTGTTGAAGGCTAGGAGCCTGTTGATGTACTTGTATGTATGGAGATCAATTAATAAAATATAAACACTGCCAGTGCAGACTGACCACGATGAATGAGTGATGGGGGACTGAGCGTCCACAGAGTGGGCAAGGAATTAGGGGATGGAAGGTGGGAAAGGGGCTGAGTGTTGAGCCTAGGGGCTAATCCTAGGGGGATTAGGCCTGGAATAATATTTTAATATTATTTCCTAAAAAGCCATGAGCATATTATTTTATCCTAAGTCCTTTTGGAAGGACACGTGATTTCCCAAATGGTGGGAGGAAGGCGTACAGATGGAACGCATGCAGTTCACAGGGTGACAAGTATCAACCCTGGTGCATGCAAATAAAACAAATGAAGAAAGCCGTGAGGGGGGGGTTTGACATCCATTCGATCCGTCTGCTCTGAGCAAGAGCCGAGTGGGAAAGCCAGTCTGCAAGAGACCTTTGTGTAATCCGGATACATAAAAAGGAAGCATGTGTTTTGTCCTGAAGAATCCGTGTACACCCCTGTCCAGTGAGGGTGAGTCTGTGTCTGTTCTAGGAAAACCTGGGAGCGCATGCCTGAACTGGAATCCTTGTGTTGAACTCGAGTGAAAGAATCCTTTGGTTGTTTGGGAAATGATGAACTATCTTGTGCGTGGAGTCTGTTCTGAAATCATCCCATGAGATTATCTTGTGACCGCTGAACCGTTTTGGGAAGCAATTGTCTGTGTTTCCCGTGGATTGTTGTGACCACGTAGTACTGGACTACGTGAGGCTTGTTGGCCTATGAGCAACTCCTCCAAGTGAGAGAGTGCACAGAGGGAGAAGAGAACTCCTGGAAGGAACCCTGTAGCTACCATAGAGCCCAGAGAATTCCGGTCCGGTCTGTTCCTGTAACCCAAGGTAAGGGAGACTAGCAGCCGAAGGACTGTCTAGGTGACAGAGAAGGTGCACTCTCCTGGGGTGGAACAGGCATGTGGGGAATGNAGGGTCTATGGGCAGTGAGCATGGGAGATTCCTGCGAGAGCTTTCTTCCTGGTGGATGTGTATGTGTTATCTTCCCTGTAACCTCAGCCTGAGTCTAGATTCCTTACCTTAGGGTGGAGCTCGGTCCCAGCTCGGGGGTGACCCATTATTGAGCTGATGAACAGTGTGGTCTAAGAATGGGAGGTTCATGGAAGGCCTGCACTTGGTTGGTGAATTCTACAACTGTTCAAATATAAGTATCTGAATTATGTCCTTATCACATTTGGCATGACTGTGTTGTTCATGTATCATGTTTTCTGCTCTGTAAATGAATCATTGTTGAATGTGATGGATAATTTTTTTAATTGTAGTAGCATCTATATATGTTTCACTCTGTCATTTACATGTGTTTAATTGTTTAAATGCATTTTCTTATAATGTCTGTATGAATTATGTAAAATTCGTGTACAAAATGGTAACTGAGAGGTTTGGAAACCTGGGTAGTGAAAGGGTACACTACAAATTGGTATTAGAGCCAAGGTTTCGACATTGAGCCTATATGGGCTAGTGAAGCGGTCTTTGGACTGAGAACGTGAGGGGAAATTGGGTCTGGAATGGCCAATTTCGGACCCTGGGTTGCTCCGAAAGCGTTAAAGAGATACTTAAAGCTCAGGAGGTATAGCGACATTTTGAAACCGTACCTTGTGTGGTATGAATCAACAGGGAGAGAGGACTCCACACTCGAAAGAGTTGGAGCCTTAGGATCTGTTCAGAAGGCAAGGCGAGCCCTTGTGAGCCCTCATATGTTGAGAAAATTACCCGACAGTCGTCGAATTTGCAGAGAGTCGCACGGAGTTTTAAAGCTTCGTGAATAGGAGGGTGGAAATCGCGATACGCGAAAGTCCCGAAGAGTTCGCATCGGGGTATCGGCACTCGGGACTCACAGTAGTGAGTGCATAGACTTCGTGGGTGATGAAGTGACGAAAGGATCTGAGCCATTCATTTGGGAGCAAAAACGTGTCACAAGATCGCCCCTATCAGGGACTTGGACCCCGGAAGTCGACGGAGGAGATATTTGACCACGCGAGCAGCGAAGTCGCGAAATAGTGATATCACGGAGTCTCGGCATCTCGGGACTCAGGAGCCAAAAAGTTGGATATTTGAACCCGTGAGCAGTGAAGCTGCGAGGTAGCGAGATCGGGAGTTCGGTGCATCGGTACTCGGGAGTTGGAGAACCATCTGCTTGGGGTCACGAGTAGCGAAACCGCGATAGCAGAAGCTCCGATGGAGAGAGGAAGTCAGCGTTGACTGAACTTTCACATATCGGGGGTTCGGCGATTGAAGGAAGTTGGTTTCAACTTCAGAAGTGGCGAAGTTGTGAAGTGCTGAGAGCCAGCACGAGGGACACGCGGCAGAACCATAAAGTGGGCCTGGGAAGTAGACCAGCAGACACACGTCACTTGGTGGAAGGAGTCAACACTTCGTTGACCTCCTCATGTCTCGGGGACTCGGAAGATAGGAAACAGAGGTTTGGGCCTTCGACTCGCGAGGGTGTGAATTGCGAGAGGAGATAGCGTTAGCCTAGCCGGTGGTCACGCGCGGAGGGCGTTGACGAAAAAGGGAGCTGTACCTGTCTCACGATCTCGGACATCACGGAATGGGACAGGAAGAGTTGAGAGTTTTGACTCAAGAACTCGCGAGATCACGAGTCGCAAAAGGGTGACTCTAGTTACAAATATCTGACTGTGGGATTTTTGTGGACTGAAACTCAAGGTCTCAAAAGCCCTGAAATATCGAAAACTGAAGTTTCGAACACCTGAAAAGTACAGAGCCGAGCAGAGCTCAGAAAATTTGTGAAATTGAAAACATTTTCATAAAATTGGATTGTTTATGAATGATGTAGAATTGTCAAGAAAATGAAGGCTTGACAAATTCTAGTAGCCTGCGCGTTATATTGCAGAAGACTGACGAGTGCCAGAACTGTTTGGAAATTGCCTCAAATGCAAGAAATGGAAGAAATACATAATACTTCCAGTTCAAGAAACTTATTTAAAATCAAAATGTCTTTCATTTTGTTCGAGCGTGTTAATTTAATTGCACAGTGTGTGTGCAGAGCTCAACGGAGCTCAGGATTCCAGTTAACCAACGCCGAGTATGGAATGGGAAAAGGTGATGATGGTCTCCAAAACAGGAGATGAACGGGAAGGAAAGAATGTCAATATGGGAGTGGAAGGAACGAACTCCAATGGGCACGGAAAGGAGATGGGTAAGGAAGAACATATGATGAAAATCATCGAAAGATTACAGAAAGATGCCCAGGCTCGCCTAGCTGATAGCCGAAATCTCATGAAAATCCGGGATCGGCAGGGTGAATTCAATTTAAAAATGATGAAGAATCTGGAAAGAATAGAGAAGAAGCTTGAGAAGGGAAGAGACTCAGGTATGACAGAGAATCGCAGAAAACATGGGAGAAGAAGTAGGTCGAGGAGTGGTAGCCGACATCTTAGTCGCTTGCAAAGACGTTCTGACAGTAAGACACACAGTAGCTCAAGCCCATCCCCTACCAGAAAACATAGGAAATCTCGGAAGGAGGAATTGAAAGGAGAGATGAATAAAATTAAACCTCCAACATTTGATGGAGAGCATAGGAAGAAGGAAGATGCTGAAACGTGGTTGCTGGGCATGAAGAAATACTTCCAGCTGCATAATTATTTTGCCCATGCAGAGGGGAGAATTGCAATGTACCAGTTGAAAGGAAAAGCATCCATGTGGTGGGATCAGTTGGTGCAGGTACAACACATCAGAGAGAAAGAGGTCATGTGGAAGGAGTTTAAGAGGTATTTCGAGAAGAAATACCTGACTAAAAGATACTATGACAGGAAGATGAAGGAGTTCTTCGAACTCAAGTTGGGCAATATGACCATTGATGAGTATGAACAAAGTTTTCTGGAACTACTGAAGTATGTTCCATTCATCAAAGATGAGGCTATCAAGATTTAGAGGTATCTGAGTGGACTGCCACCTTCCATTGGTGACAAGATTCAATACAATGATCCTAAGACCATGGAAGAAACCATAAGAAGGGTGAAATGCCTATATGAACAGCAAAGGGAAAAGCCTACCTTTCGAAAGGCTTGGGATGACCAGAAGAGGTTTAAGAAAGAACAGAGGTAGAAGGGAAGCAAGCCTTCCTTTTTCAGAAACGGTCCTTGGGGACAGTCATCTTTTAGAGAACCTAGGAAGGTTGAAGGGAGTGAACAAATGACAAAGCCTCCACCTATGGATTGTTGGGGCTGTAAATGGAATCATAGGTACAGAGACTGCCCCCATAGAAAATACAAAGCAAGAACTATCCATACTGTTCAGCACGCTGAAATAGTGGAGGATATGGGCAGCAGAATGCCGAGGATCTACGCATCCCTGGACAATAAGCAAGCAGAATTTCAATCACACATGATTGAAGTGGAAGGTATGATTAACAACCGACCACTTGTTATTTTAATTGATTCAGGGGCTATCCATAGTTATGTAGATCCTAGGGTGGTGGAAAGTTTGAATCTAACGAAGAGAAAACACGAGAAGTCTTGGTTAGTGCAGTTAGCCACAGGAACCAAGAGGAAGGTCACTGAATTGGTCAAGTCCTGTTCAGTGGACATGAAAGGAATGAGCACTAAGGTGGAACTGAACATTCTGCCTTTAGGTTCATATGATTGCTTAATAGAGATGGACTGGTTGGACCAACACCATGCCCTTCTGGATTTTTGAAACAAGAGGTTCACATGTTTGAACGAAGAGGGAAATTAGGTAACAGTCCAAGGAATTCCCAGAGCTGTGGCTGTGAGGGAAATCTCAGCTATGAAGCTGAAGAAATGTTACTGGAAAGGATGTCAATTATTTGCATCCCGGGTGGAATAAGCATTCCAAGATGAGGTCTCGAATATGGAAGACCACAGGGTACTCAAAGAGTTTGAGGACATGTTTCAGGAGGTGCCTAGACTACCTCCGAAGAGGGACATCGATTTTTCTATAAATCTAATGCCTGGAGCAGCTCCTTATAGCATGAGAACACCAGAGATGAAAGAGTTGCAATTACAGCTCGAAGAACTACTAAAGAAAGGTTACATTCGCCCCAGTGTGTCACCGTGGGGAGCCCCGGTCCTATTTGTGAAGAAGAAAGATGGAACGTTGAGGCTGTGCATTGACTTTCGATAGTTGAATAAAGTCACTGTCAAGAACAAATATCCTCTACCAAGGATTGATGATCTTTTTGATCAGTTGAAGGATGCGAAAGTATTTTCGAAAATAGACCTCAGATCTGGATATCATCAAGTGAGGATAAAAGATGAAGACATCAGCAAGACCGCCTTCAGAACAAGGTACGATCATTATGAGTTTACAGTGGTGCCGTTTGGACTGTCCAACGCACCTACTGTCTTTATGTGCTTAATGAATGGATTGTTCAGAAATTATTTGGACAAGTTTGTCATAGTTTTCTTGGACGATATCTTGGTGTACTCCAAGACAGAGGAAGAACACGAACAACATCTTAGAATGGTGTTGCAGGTGTTGAGAGAACACCAGCTATACACAAAACTGAGCAAGTGCTCTTTTTATCAAAAGCAGATCCACTATCTGGGACACATTATATCTGAAGAAGGGATCGCTATGGATCCTGAGAAGGTACAGGCCATTCAAGAATGGCTAGCGCCAAGAAATGTGACAGAAGTTAGATCCTTTATGGGTCTGACAGGTTATTATAGGAGGTTCATAGCCGGATTTTCAAGGATAGCTCATGCTATCACTTCCTTGCAAAGGAAGGAGAAGAAGTTTCAGTGGATGGATGAATGTGAGAGCAGCTTCCAGCAATTGAAACAGCTGCTCACTAGTGCTCCAATCCTAAAGATTGCAGATCCAATTAAGGATTACATAGTGTGAACGGATGCATGTAAGGAAGGGCTGGGAGGAGTTCTTAGCCAAGAGGGTTCTGTAATTTGTTATGAATCCCGGAAGATGAAAGAGCATGAAAAGAATTATGCCACTCATGATTTAGAGCTGGCAGCAGTTGTCCATGCATTTAGGAAATGGAGACATTAACTCATGGGCAAGATATTTGAATTAAGAACAGACCACAACAGTCTGAAGTATTTATTTGATCAGCCAACCCTAAATTCCAGGCAAATTAGATGGCTGGAATTTATGTGCGAATATGACTTTGATATTAGGCATATCAAAGGGAAAGACAATAAAGTGGTTGATGCACTCAGCAGAAAAGTGCATGAATTACATGCTACATCCATTAGCATGTACAAAATTGAGTTGAAAGATAGAATTATGGAGGCTGCAAGTGTTGATTTGCAGCACAGAAATCTTGTAGCAAAGCTACAGCAGCATGAAAGACCACAGATCGAGAAAGGTTATGCCTTGGGAACTGATGGTCTACTTCTGTATAAGAACAGAGTATATGTACCCTGTTGGAGCCGCACTTGTTCTTTCACCTGAACTAGACTTCAAGCATCAAACTTTGAAGATTCGTGCACATGAATAGCAATGCGTTTTTTGCTTTCAATAGCATTTCATTTTTTCGTAAGAAATTTGCTCTCTTGTTTCATTTCGGGATGTCGCCAGTCGTGTGTTTTAGATATTTGAATTCAGAAGTCCCGAGTCGCGAAACTGCGGACTCACTCTTTCAGATTTTTCACCCAAGGCATTAACTATGGTAAACCATTTAACCCTTGATTTGAAATCATCGGGATTTCGTAACTCGGCATTCGTCGAGCCTAAATTTCTGTTCTTTTAAAGCCGAGAGCTGAGAATGCGATAAATCTTTTTGATAAGCCTTAGTCAAGAACCAAGGTTAAAAAACTAACCACGGTTAATTTCTGTTTCTCGGCACATCGCAACTCGTCTTTTTCTCTCATAAACTAAGGATATCCAAAACTGCAATTCGCGAGGTTGTGACATAATTATGGCGAGATTAGTTAGTCTCCTAATTTAAGATTTACTTCTCGTAATTTGAGACTAATTATCGCCGCATCGCGATATCACGACTCGGCATTTCATTCTCCTAAAAACTTGTCTCCGAATTCCCGATTCACGATCCGGAGATTAAGTTAATAATATTATTAAGGATCCGTTACATCATGATTATTGTTAATTAATGCTGAGATCAGAATTCGCAATCTCGCGAGTTGTAAAGTCAAAACGTTAAAAGGAAATTCACGAGATGATGAAAAGCGAGGAAATCTCTAAGCCTTAAGATTTGAAATTTTAGAAAAATAATTTTAAAATAAGGTACGTCCCGCCCATCAAGGTTGGCACACTTCACAAGGAATCCATTTACTCTCCATAACCTGAGTACCTGTCAAGCCGCCCAATATTCATGACATTAATGAGAAAATAGGGTAAATCCACGATGAAAATAAGATCGGATTTTTTCAATTAATTTAGTTTTATTCGCGATTTAATGAAATCATGATAAAGGTACATGATTTTTCAAAATATATACGAAACTTGTTTTATTCATTAAAAGGAAAACATTTCTTATTAAGTGTATAGAGAAATTCCTTCTCCGAGTGAACTAGCCTCTGCATGTATACGCAGGTTTATCACAGAAGAACGAAAACGCCAGTTTCAGCTATGGCACCAAGGAGAGGAGCCAAAGCAAATATCGAAGTC
>JASDQU010421844.1:0-10127 GCA_032191745.1 Picea mariana
AGTGTACATCGAGGGGTCAAAGTGATTTGAAAAAATGATACAAGTGGTAAAGTGTGGAGTGTAGGAATAAAGACTTGGGATTCACCATTTGCATGAGAAAGTCCAAGAGTATGTCCAGTAGAAAAGTTTAGTATGGGGGCCCAGTTTCTTCTCTTAGAGAAAAGATAAGAGAAGAAAATAGGGAGGTTGTTGTGTGCATGAAACAAATGGAAACACACTAGGTGAAGCCAAAATCTCTACTATTCTTCCTTAACTCATGAACAAAACAATGAGAGGGTCATATCATTACTTTAAATATAAAAAATCTTGGAATTGATGTGCAACAATTACCTGCAAGATTCCATTGTGGTGGGTTTAATAGTGATTCTTATGTGCTGGCTAGTAAATCTCCTCTACTATAAATAGAGGATGAATGATGGTGAAATATATTTCCTTAAACTATGTCGACGATAACTCCCTCCCATAAGAGTATGTTCATAGAGATATTAATCATGAAATAGAAATGAAGAATGCATCTGGGATATGATGGAACACTAAACCAAAAGATGAATTCAAATAAACGAGGAACCGTACCTGTTGGGATGTATGAAATCAAACCATACATCTTACCAATTCCTGTTGCTAAGATCTCAATAGAGAGGTGGAGTCGAATTATCTTGAATTTCAGTCTATTGAGTGGAATCTCTCTTGCGAGAAGCAAATGACTATGGTTGTAATGATCACCGGTTATACTCAAAGAAGTACGTTTGAGAATTATTTGGTTGATCGATATCCCTGAGATTAGAAATCATTATTATTGAACAATAGTTCTCTTTCTCGAATGAAAACAAAAGAGAATGGTTGTGTGTATCACTTTTCCTCCCAGAACTTCCACCAATTTGTAGATCAACTAAGGATACTTATGCAAGTGAATGAGTATCCTGCCATATGGTTTGGGTTTTGTGTACTTGGATGAGCTTTGTATGATCTTTCTTGATGAGCCTTCTTAACATAAATCCTGAAAATTTTGTATACTAGTGCCTTGAAGAGCTTCATCGAGAGTTTCATGACTTGGCTATAATGTATCTACCACACAACAACTGAAAATTCCAATTCTAAAGGTAAGAGAAATATCATGATGTAAAATCCCCATCCAGATCAAGATGAAGGCAACCAAACAAGGAAACTTCATGACAAAACTCAAACAAGATCATATCAAGATAAAACCAATGAAAACCATTGAATCATTCCAAGTCAAGATGTTGCATCCAATCATTCGAAGACTGAAGTAAAAGAATGGGAAATCAAATCAAGAAGGTTAAATGCGAGTTAAGAGAGCTTTAAAAGACACCTTCAAAGTTCAACACGGAGGAAAAAATATCAATCGAGATAACCAATTCATTAAAGGAAGCGATATGATATGAAAATATTATGTTTCACCCTCATAATGGAAAAATGCACGATGATAAAAGACAAATTTCTTCTATTTGAACTCACTAGATCAAGGAGCATATATCTATCTCATCACCCAAACTAATTGGGAAAAGTATTTGTCCATAAAATTCAATCTTAGGAGCTTGTGGTGATGAAAGACAATATAACAATGTCCATGTATGTGTATTATGTAACCCTCGATATTTTCAATATACTTAAGATATTCACAGGGAAACTTAAGATTGATGTTTTATTACTTAAGTTATATGTTAGAGATGATATAAACTGTTCTTTTTCCCAATAAATGAAAGATAGATTTTAGGGTTGGGAAAGGGATAATTTTACCAAGAGTCTCAAGCATAACTTCACTGGACAACAAACACTCCAATGATTTTACTTAATGGAAATCATCATTACAGAATTAAGATACATATATCATGATCTATTATAAAATTTTGAATTTCTTCCGCACAAATCAATTCTCTTCCTTTTACATTCTTGAAATAAGCTTCATCTTAAAGGGTTCATGTCTATAGAATAACATACCTGCTGAAAAGTTTTGTATGCATATGTTAGCTCATTGGTCATAGTTTTGAGAATCAAGAAAATGAACCTGTGATACTGGAACATCGATCAGTTGGTCAATAATCCTTTGCGAGAGACAACCATCTATAGATTAATCAATAGGGTTTGCGAAGTCATTTTGTATCATGAACAATGAGGACATGAAGAACTGATATGATTCTTCCCCAGGCTATAAAGTATTCCTACAACAGCCGCTTTCAACAATGTAGGATAGTAAGTTGTTTAGTTTTGAATGTTAGAGTGAATGCCATTGAAGCAAACATGAATCTTCTAGTTGGAATTATCAGAGAATTTTGCACAAGGTTTTCTTATGATAGACAAGGTTAAACCAAGCTTTTAGTCAAACAACAAAAATGAAATGCATCAAATGAGAAGAAAGATTTTATGCAACAAAAAATTAGACTAAATAAAGCCATCGTGAGCTACAACCTAAAATAATAATAGTTGGTGGATTTATTGAAGAAACCAAGATAAACCAAAATCTATGCTACGTAAGCAGAAAAGGAAGAAAACATATGAATTATGTAAGAAGAAATTAAGCAAAAATAACTATGCTAATCCTATTACTACTCTACCCTACACTGGTTGAAAGATGGTTAAGTGAAAGCATAGTTCCAATGCATCCAATCAAGTAACTCCAAACCTACAACCACATGTTCGTCAAAAGTCAGTTGTAGACATTGGAGTACTGAGAGATCAAAGATAGGAAAAATCGATTCAGGAAAATCTCCACCCAGCATGTTAAGTTTGGAAGCGTTATGGTTCATGGGAAATGTAGACATGTATGATTCCTCCAACCAATATTCAAATCCATCATGAAATTTGTAATGATTACCATAGGACTGTTGGGAGAAAATCGAAAATGAGTGACATACTTGATAAGACCCATAAATGAAATTTGTGTGCAATGTAACTTATGAGAGAGTCTCGGTATGGGTGGCATCATTCATTCCAAGGTTCGAAGAAAAACAATGAGGACCTGTCATAACCATCGGTCGAAAACAAAGTGCCTCATTATCAAGGAAAGACTCCCTGGGCCCATATTTTACATGAACCATATGCTGAGAGGAGAGATGATATATGATAGTTTGAGGGAAATATTGAGTGGAGGATGAATCCAGGCCTTCTCCTATAAAATCATCAAAATCATGTGAGGATTGTTGGAGTATTGAGATATCATCCAAGAATGATTGACACATTTTCCCCTGAGGATTAACATGTAATTCTAGAGAATATTTATATGATGTCATTTCTTGGATCAACTTGATGTTTCCTATACTTCACGTGGTGATGGGTTGTTCGTTTGCTGAGATTTCTTCATGGGGATTCACAAATTTGTTGTAATTTTCATACCTTACATTTTCTATTGTTAACATCTATGCATTGGGATCACAAATTTCATATTTCACATGATAAATGAATGATATATTGATACTCACATTCAATTCTAGAACAACAAAATAGTCATAAAAAAAGGGTCATTGTGATCGAATTGTGATTCAACATGTTCTAGAAATTTGAAGGATTGATAATATTATGCATCATGGGTGGAATATCATTAAGAGAGAGTGTTTGGTCGATCAAAGCTAGGAACTCCTCTTGTTCTAGTTCATCATTCAGTGTTTCATCATTGAAAGAGTAATGTAAATACTACACTACATGATAAATAGTTGGATGCTCATGCTGTTGATTATCATCAAAGAAATTTGTATAAAGAGAATGAATATATTTGTATTCTGAAAATGATGGGATTTCTTCAATAAGAGATTTGTCACAGACCAATATATATTCATTATTTTCAAAAGGGGAGACAATAAATGGTTCACACTCTGGGTATAAGGGGTTTGAGAGTTTTGGTAAAGATTCTCCCATAGCCGCAATAGAGCGATGATTAGAGATCATGTATCCCCTGTCCTTCATTATTATATCTGATTCTTGTGAATGAGAGGTAATTTGATTATTCAAATCATATCCTTTAGAAATAGATACGATACATGAAAACCAATCAAGGATTTTTTCATTTGAGGGTTTGTTTCTTTTAGTAAATCTACAGTAAATCTGCATGACTCTTTGAAAGAAATCATCCACAGATTTTTTTTTGAGCTTACGAACTTTTGCAATTTCATCAGAGAGTTCATGATAAACATAATCTTCATGAGAAATGATAAATATTTCCATGAATTATTTCCATATATGAATCGATTTCATTGGCAATGTACTAAACCAAGATTTAATCTTCCCTTCAAATGTGAGAGAATAAACAATCGACGAATTTCATTGTCCCAAACAACCTTAATATTTTATTGAGTGATGTTAAACTAATTGAGATGCGTGAATGCAAAGACATTCCCTTCACCATTGAATTTTGAGTTTGAAAATACATTAATTGTCTCGACTGGGATGCCCTTGGTGGGTTTCGGGAGACTCAAAGGATCATCCCATACAAAGATATGGAGAGGATTCATGGGCTGGTTAAAAGTTAAGTGAAATGACTCCAAACAAGTAGGCTTGTCATCCATCCCTCCTTCTAGCGCCAGTTCTTTTGACGTGAGATAAATCACCCTTGGACGTGAGATAAATCGCCCTTTGTCAACAACAGAGATTAACCTCGATAAGAATTCCCAATCAAACCTTGCACCATTTGGAATAGGGAACCCATCCAGATTCTAGACTAGCAACCATTTCTGGTTTTTTTTTATCAGTTGCATATTGGTCCACCGATGAAGGTTTTCTAAGCTAAAGAATGAAATGTAGCCAATATAAGATGCATTCATTTGGAAAAAACTAAGGTAACTAGAAATTAAACATAGGACCATCCATGCTCCCATCGAGGACCTAGGAAACAATTCACATAGAGCGAAGACAAGAATTAATAAACAACTAAAAACATAAAGTAGTCTAGCATTCAAACAATCGTTTACGATTCTACGCCCATAAATTTAGACAAATACTCTATGAAGAAAAGAAATAAGAATGCAACCATCATACATAAGAATAGTCTACATTATGGAGTACATTCTTACACAACCCAAGTGATGAGAAAAATGCAAAGGAATAGTCCACAATACGTCCAACATGAGAAACAAAGCTATCCAGAAAATAGCTTGGCCAAACATGCTTCTCTTCATTAAAATTTTATGTAGTAGTACATGAAAGCTCCAAGGAGGGCTTCTCAATTTTAGTTAACATTGTAGTCCCAAAATAGTTCACAAAATGAACAATGCTTGAAGAGATAAAAATCCCTTTTCTTGGATACAATCCCCATATTTATTGGAGTTCAATGTGACTCTTGGATTTCTTCCTTCCACATGACCTTTCATTTACAAACTTTTTTCCTTATCCCTTTTGTAATGATGAGAGAATAAGGACAACAAGAATATTTATGATATAATGTATAATACACAGTTACAATTCGAATTTGTTTTTCAGTGCTGGTGGGTCGTCATAGACTTTGGCCATAACGCCCTTCCTCCACCACAAAGAATGGTTTGGACATGGGAAAATATTTTTTATCGAAGTTTGATAGTCGATCATCATGGGGTTCAGACCTACTCTTAGGCCATTTGAATTTAGTTCCATTTTGATGCTCTTCTGGTGTTGCGACAATTGTTGTTGTTGCTTCTCTATCGTCCTTGGCTATAGATCACATTTACAAGGGTAATGTTGCACATTGGAAGGATTTCCTTGATGTGTGGCAACTCTGCTTTCTTGGTTTTCTTCTCTCACACACTGCCTATTCAGATTGTTGGGTATGACCTTCCTTTGGCATTGGTACCTGACACCATCCAACATGCACTAGATGAGTGATATGCGAATAACCTTGAAATAAACTATTAAAACTATGCATTTGAACCTATAGAATTGAAACATTATTTAATTGAAAGTTTTTGTATGCTTCCCTGAATTCGGTTCCTGGTTCTTCTACTCACAATTGAGGTGTTTTTTTCTTCAGGGCTATTGACATGGTGCCGGATACATTTCAGGTGGTGATGGTGCCACGTGTCCGATGGATATTTTTCCACGTGTCAAGGTGACTCAGGGTCCTTGAGATAGAACCCTGTGTTGAGTTATGTATGCCACATATCTCCCCAGGTGGCAAGTAGTGGCAGGTCCACGTGTCAGGACAGTTGGGAAACTAGTGTGTCCTTATGGGTGACGTGTGTCACTAGTGGAATGGTCGATAAGACATAATTAATCATTTGTAGCGTAGACCGCGAGCTAGACGGTTAGATCTGGACATGTTTAGATCTCGACTGTTCGTTGGAGTTTGAAGGGTTGGTAAGGTTGTGTGTTGGACAAGAATGACAATGACGATAAAGGCATCATCAACACAACGACATTCATTGATATGTTGTAGGTCGAGAGAGATATTCATCGTTGATTGCTAAGATAATCTTCTGAGAATAGACAAAGAAAAATGACGTCACAATGATGTGTGGATGCCAGAATGGTAGACAGTGTGTCCAAGTAATGACTGGTGCCACTATGTAATTGGTCAATGAGGAAAGGTGGTTCCCATTAGACGAGAAAGTCCTTCGGGCCTTTGTTTTATTTCTATGACCGTTGGATATGCAGACTAGTGGATTTGAACTATTGTTCCAAGCACAATATCATCAGGTTTCAAGGGGGGGGCCTATTAGGCGTTGTTATGAAATTTCGATGATGATGAAAGGAGGAAATATTTGGACCATTGGTTTGTAGGGTGGATATTCATCCTCGACGGTCAGATTGAGAAACGTCAGATGGGAGGAGATTAAATGTCGTGCAATTTAGAGAAGCCGACTCACTTAGGGTCTTTGGATGTTCGGTGCAAGGACCATTGGATCCAGGATGGATCTGATTAATGGATTGCTGTAAGAAATTTTGGTTGGGGTGTTGAATATAACCCCCATGTTAGTTGGGATCATTGAAACAACTAGAGTCATATGATGCTTGGCCCAAGGATGGTTGGATCTAGCGTAGTCCAGATATAGGATGGTCCTCGAAAAGTTTAGTGTTGAGGTGTTTGCGACTTCATGGGAGTAAAACCCCAATTACGACGAAGATAGGTCAATGGATTAGGAATGTGAAGTTAATGTGCCTGGTGGAAGATGCCACATCAGATGACACAAATATTAAGAGACCATGTGGATTCCACGTGGCAGTAAAGTGGCTTTGATCCAATGGATGTTTGAGAACTTTGGGAAGCCATAACTTTTGATCCAGAGCTCGGTTTGGAGAAAGGTGGCAGTCATTGGAAAGTATTGATGCGCATAAGACAATGGTGCCCTTGACAAGAGGTATTTAGATGATTGAGAAAAAATGAAATTTTAATACCCCATCCCTTAAAATGGTACTTAGGGGTTTGGGTTTGTTACAAAGTGGTATTAGAGTAGGCTACAACACTAGGCCTAGATGGGTCAGAGAACAGTCATAAAGGACTGGTATAATAAGGAGAAGATGAGCCTTTTAGAAAGAGTTTCTCTGCGTTTAAAACATTTTTTTTTATATGCACAAATTCCTTGAGGAGGACGATAGCAGATTGAAATTGTACCTTGGAAATTCTTGTTAAATTACAACGGAGGAATCATGGTGTTCTTTTATCAAACTGATAAATACTCTTACAGGAGTAGGAATAAGTTGATAAGCATTAATGGTAAGGCATAAATGAAAAAAAAGGGCAGAAAGGGTAGAATCCTATTCTAGGATTGTATTAGTGAACTAGTGGTTGTAATGTTGCCCATAAGTGTGGGTTGTTAGAACCTTTTCAATTATAATTGTTGTCTAAACAAAATACTAGAGTATGTATCTATAATCCCTCATGTTTAAAAGATTGATGGGAACTAGTAAGGTCAGTTTACTTTACCTTTAAAGGATGGAACTTGTTACTGAGATAATCCAATCAAGAAAAGAAGAAAGAGTCCTTTGGACTATTGATATTCCTCATAAAAGAGGTAGAGTAATATGGGTATATGAGCAAGCTTATGAGCTCACAATTGTAATAAGAAAATGTATATACCTATTCCTCTAAAATCTTGCCTATGCAAGTGAATGAAAATGAAAAATAGTTGGAACACATCAACACTGTAGGCATGGGTAAAAATCTTGGTGCATAAGGATATGTTGTAATGCATATGGTGAAGATTGAGCATGCATATAACATGCGTATAGACTTATTATAGTTTTTTATTGGATGTAAAATATGGTGATGCCATAAATCATACAATTAGTGATGATTTGATTATAGTAGAATCAATATAATTTTGATGATATTGATTGCATATTACCTTATGAGGATGAGGTAGAATGGTTAATGAAAAGCTGACCCGAATGTGGTAAAGGAAGTGCTCGGGCATTTCTAGTTGACCAGTGAGTCAGATTGACATCTAGAGGTGGATTGTAGCCATATAGGTATGGCTTGGTGTGTTTAAGTAGAAATTGGAGGGAATATTAATAATGGATTCCCTTTATAGAGGTATGTTCACCAAGGATGGATCGAGGCACAAGAAAAGTTGGAATTGTTAACTTGTTGCCTTGGGTAATGTTGAGATTACCTAGTTTGTATTTATGAATTGGAATTGTTTTGTAGAATACGGGTAAGAGTGAATCCTTGCCGGTTATTTCCATGGGAATGTTTGTAAGCTCTCAATATAGAGGGAATCATAGTGTTGAGTAATCCTATGAGACTTGTCATAAGAATGGCTACAATATCTCTTGGAGAAGGATTTCGAAGTTTGAAATGTCCATGTGTGTGAATGACATGGAAAAAGGTGCAAGCAGTGAACTAGCATGTTGAGTATTTATCTATGATTGTATATGCTTGAGTGCATGTATTGAATGCATTATAAGGTTTATCGGTATGAAAACTGATGTTAAGACCAAATAAATGTGAATGAATAATGTGAAATGTGAAACCAAGGCACATGCATAATATACATGTATATACTTATATGCTTGAAGGCATGATACGACTGTCTGAGTAAGAGAGCAATAAGACAAGAATTGTACTTGCCATGATTGAATAAATTCCATTAATGCATGGATGACTCTATTATGAAGAGTCGTGACTATTTTGTTTTGAATAATAGTTTGAGAAAGATGTGTTCCATCTCCTCAGGAAAAAGATAGTATAAATTGATGAAAGAGTAAAGGAGTAGGGATGCTCTGCTATCGTGATAAAAATGAAACATGGTTATTCCTTTGAGGATTGCATGAAAATGAATGTGAATAATCATGAGTTAAAATAATTTGTAGAGAAATATGCAAAGTGTGCCTTTGGTAGACACACATAACGTTGATGCATGTGGTTAAATGTATGAAATAACACTTTGAAAGCAAGATGATAACCTAAAGATACAAGTTCGAATATGTATTTAGAATGCATCATAATAATGCATGCTTATATTCCTTATGGAATGTGGGGTAGAGCTCTGAAATAACGAATCCGAGGTTGACTCAAGATTGATGTCATTTCAGACCGTTTGGATATGCAATAAGGAAGTTGCATGATAGAACAACTCCATGTGGAGGAACTGTGTAAGAACTATGTCATAAGAACATAGCTATAACCTTAATAACTGTTGAGAGATGGGAAGTGGGCTGAAAGGCTTGTTTATATAAGAATCCTAGATTACCTTCTAAAATATAATGCATGCATAGAGAACATACAGATGAAGTTAACCAATCTGATTAGTAAATTTGCAGAATGCACTGTTTCATAATTAAATTGTGAACCAAAATCTTGTTGTTGTAACATGTTTGTTATCCACAATTTTGGTTATCGAGATGATGACATGATAATGACAGGGTGATAGAAGATCTAACTCTTCATTTAGATCATTTTCCATGAAGAAAGTTACACTTATCAGCTTCTCTAAATCACACTTTTGGAAATAATACGCAGGCTGCATATATATTATACTGTGGAAATCCTTAGTTTCCGCAGGCTGCATTCAGTCTGACTGCGGACTTTACACACTGTGTTAATGGTCAGGGTGCGGAAATGTTTCTAAAGGGAGAAAATGAATAAGTTCTCGATCCTTCTAGAAGGAATCTTCTAGAAGGATGAGTTGGAGTTTGAATGGTTGGCAAAATTAATGAGTTTCCAGATATCTTGGGATTACACTCTATCCAAGTAACTAAACAATCTT